>JABCIY010000052.1:0-129096 GCA_014298035.1 Pseudocercospora fuligena | reverse complement strand
AGAAGACAGTGGACAGCTATGTTTGCCAAGAAAGGTTATCAGGCAGGAAGCAGGTAAAGACCTATTATGCTTCCTGTGTGAAGGGAAGCATTGGGTCAAAGGAATGCCCCAGCCTGACAAGGCAAAGCAGCTGTCAGACCAAAGCAGAGCTACAGGATAGCAAAGAAACAATCCCCATCCAGGGCCAGGAGGGGATCTTCACCTGACAAAGAGCAACTGAAAGGATGGTGAAGAAACTGAGCCTGAAGATACAATCCCTAGAAAAGAGATCTAGGAAGCCATCTTCCAAGAAAGCCTATGCAGCACAAGATGCAGAGGCATCCTCTGAATCATCTCCTCCACCTGAGGAAGAAGATATTGATGAGGTAGCTCATTCAACTGTGGAGCAAAAGGCAAGTACAAGCTATCTGAATGGCTGCTTGACTCTTGTGCTTCTGCCACATGACTGACCAAGAATCACTCTTCAGAGACCTGAAGCCTCTCGAGAGGAAAAAGTGGATCAAGGTTGGGGGTGGCTACTTGACAGCTACACATGTTGGGAATGCAGTAATGGGTGGAAGGAAAGGCAAACAGATTGTATTGAAAGGTGTTCTCTTTGTACCTGGGCTTGGAGTCAATCTTGTTTCTTGGAACCAATTCAGCAAGCAGTTCGGTGTTCAACCACCAAAATTCACACTTCATTCACCTGATGGAAGGCCAGTTGTCCAGACAAGGCTTTCAGGAGGAGTACCATTCATTGAAGAAATCAGCCAAGACCTGGATGAACTTGCATACATATGCATTCCCCAGGATTCAGTGAATGAAAATGCCTGTGCATTTGCAGCTCAGACTGACCAGGATCAGTGGGAGCTGTGGCATAGAAGAGTTGGACACTTTGGAGAAGGACTAGTAAGAGACCTTCACAAAGTAACTGACCTGAAGGACAAAATTCCTGTCCCTGCAAAGCATCAGCCTTGTAGAGTGTGTTCTCTAGCCAAGATGAAGAAACACAGAGGCAAGGAGACTGAGAGGAAGCCTGCCAGGCTCTCCTTGTTTCAATTGATATCTGTGGACCATTGCCTGTTTCAAGGCTTGGTTTCAAATGGTGGCTTGAGATTGTTGACAACTTCTCAAGAAAGAAGTGGACCAGTCCACTAAAATCAAGAGAAGATGCAGCAGACACCCTGCAGGAATGGAAAAGAAAAGCTGAACTGCAATCAGGGAATCAGCTTCAGGCAGTAAGAAGTGATGGAGCAAGGGAATTGCTTTCGTTACTTAAGCAGTGGGAGAAAGAATCTGGAATCTCCTACCACACAACTGAGGCATACAACTCAATCCAAAATGGAGTTGTAGAAAGGTCAATCCAGACATCTGAAGAACATGTTAGGGCCATGCTTGAAGATTCAAATATGCCAGTTGAATTCTGGCCAGAAGCATTGGATGCCTGTACTGTTATAAGAAATGCCCTACCAAATGGGCCAGATTTTGATGGATTCAAAGTTTCACCTGATGAAGCTTTCACTGGAAAGAGACCTTCTGTATCACACTTCAGGGTTTGGGGATGCAAAGCAGTTGTGTATATGGATGCCAAATCTCAGCCAATTGGGATGAGATCAGACAAGCTAATGAACAGGGGAAAGAATGCTGTGTTCATTGGATATGTGCCTGATACATCCAAGATGTGGCTGTTCTGGGAGCCTGACATGAAGGCTATAAGGGCTCACAACAATGCTGTCTGGTTTGAGAATGAGAAAGGAGGGGATATGACCTTGAATGTTCCCAGACTCAACCAGCCAAGCCAAGCCCCAGCAAGAAACCCAGTTGGCAGACCAAGAAAGGAGAAACTGGATCTGAAACCATTACATGTTCAACTGCCTCCACCACCAAAGGACATTAAGCAATATCAGGTGATAGCTGATCCAGAAGAAGAAAACAAGAATGAAAAACAGCAGGCTCCTAATCAGAGCCAAGAGAAACCTCAGCAAGACAACCAGAATGTCCAGGCTCAGGAGGGGAATTCAAAGAGAAGAAGATCAATTTCTGATGAAGGGTTAAGAGAAGAAAGAGTTCATAGTATGACCACAAGATCAACTATGCAGAAAAGACCAAGAGAATCAGAGGATGAAGAACTCCCTGAAGCAAAACATCACAGAGCCTTTATCTGTATGATGAAAGACCTGGATCCAAGTATGAACTGGACAGAAGAACTTCTAGGGTGTGTCTATGAGGTTGCATTCCCTGCTTTTGCACCAGGGATTGCACAAAGACAGGAGGTTCCAATTCCAAGAACCTACCAAGAGGCAATACAAGATCCAAAATGGGGTCACATGTGGGAAGAGGCAATCCAGAAAGAGCTGATTGCACTTGGAAGCAACCATACCTGGGATCAGGTAGTTCCACCAAAAGGAGCAAACCTGGTTACCTCAAAATGGGTGTTTGATGTGAAGAGACTAATCAGTGGAGCAATTGACAAGTTCAAAGCAAGACTGGTTGCAAGGGGTTTTTCCCAGAAATTTGGGGTAGATTTTCAGGAGACATTTGCACCAACAGTAAGGCATGACACACTCAGGGTGTTTATGGCTGCTGTATGTGAGAAAGACCTGGAATTGCACCAAGTGGATGTGAACAATGCATTCACTGAAAGTACCCTACAGGAAGATATCTTCATGATTCCCCCACCAGGAGTGGAAATCCCACAAGGTATGGCTCTGAAAATCCTGAGGAGCTTGTATGGCCTGAAACAAGCAGCAAGAGACTGGAACAAGCTATGTGTCTCAAAGCTGGAGAAAATGGGGTTTTACCAATCAGAGGTAGACCCATGCTTGCTCATTCACAAGGGCAGGAACCTGATGGTTTTAACCCATGTGGATGACATTCCCATTGCAGCACCAAAACTGGAAGATGTTCTCTGGTTCAAGAAAGAACTGGGCAAGGTGTTCAAAATCAAAGACCTGGGTGAACCAACCAAAATTCTTGGGATGAAGCTTACCAGAGACAGAAAGAATGGTACTCTGAAGCTTGACCAAGAACATTATATCCAGGAAAGCCTTGCAAAGTTTGGAATGACCAAAGAAATGGCCCACCCAACCTTGTCACCTCTTGACAACTATGAGAGTCTGAGGAAATCTGACTTAGATGAAGAGAGATGTGACAAGACAGAGTACCAAAGCCAAAATGGTACATGGATGTGGCCAATGACCATGACAAGACCTGACATTGCTTTTGCCCTTGGAAGACTTGGATCATATGCATCAGATCCATCCAAGAGACACCTAAAAGCACTCAGGAAACTGGCTAGATACCTGAGATCATTCCCAAGCCTGGGTTTGATGTTCAGAAGGGGAGGAGGAAAGCTGATTGGATATTCAGACTCTGATTATGCAATGGACAAAGCTGATAGAGTCTCAATCCTTGGAAGCATCTTCTTTCTCTGTGGATCACCAGTTTCTTGGATGAGTAAGAAGCAAAAGTCAGTTGCTACATCAACTATGGAAGCTGAGTACATGGCAATGAATGCATGTGCAAAGCAATCTCAGTTCCTTGCAGCACTCCTAAGGGAGATGGACTGTGCATGGTTAGTGGGAGAATGTTCATTTCAACCACTGATCAAAGGAAATTCTGATACAGTGAATGAAATCAGACCTGTTCAGATTATGGGTGACAACCAGGCAGCTTTGACTCTTGTCAAAGATGCTCATACCCATGAGAGATCAAAACATATTGATATTAGCTTCAACAAGGTCAGAAATCTTTGGTGGCAAAGAAAGATTGCAGTGGAATACACTCCAACAAAAGAGATGGTAGCTGATGGCCTGACTAAGCCAAAGACAGGGCCACAGTTCCAGCAATTCATAAGGCAATTACAACTTGCATAAAAGGCAACAAAAGTGCCTGCTCAAAGGCGATCAACGCCGTTGAGCAAACAAGATACCAGGCCTGAGAATTGAACTCAGCAGATTGGATACACTGTGCCAATCTGGAAGCCATTGCACCTGATTGGCTGACCTGGAATCTTTCCTGAATATGAATGCAAGCAGGATACAGTGGTTCAAAAGGAAAGACAAAAGAATGTGATAGAAACAGATCATTGGGATTTGTTCTACCACATTGATTCCAGATCAAGGAATTGAACCTTGCTGGTTGGATACACTGTGCCAACCAGGAGACCACTGCATCTGATTGGCTGATTGAAATTCTGAATTGCATATGTTTGTTCGGATTGGACTCAGAGACCAACTGTTCTGAGTGGGAGTGTTAGAATATACAGTCCAGTTGGTAACCTGGCAACGGATGCCAAGGCAGACTGGATTACATGATAATGGTCATGTGACTAGTCCAAGCTGACACCTTTCAGGTTCAGCTCCAACCTGTAGATAACAATAACACACTTGCTGTTCCTACTTTGGCCCCTACTACTCCTTGTAGCTTCTGTTGCACTTTATGATCCATTTATACCTGTCGGCCCTCCTCAGCTCGACATTTACTATATTAGAATTTCCTTTGATTAATAGTTAAAATAAACATTCTCCTATTAACTATATATAGTCTATCTCCCTTAGGAGTACTACTAGGAACTAAGATTGCTTTATATATATATTTATTACTATATACTTAGCTTCTATAGTTAATATAGTAACTAACTTTTACTTCTTACTTATCTAAGAAACTAGTAACCTATAGAGAAAGAAGATACTTCTAAGGATTGAGACTCTATTAGCCTTATCTATTATATAATTAGAGTCTAAATATCCTATTAGCTTTCCTCCTCCCCTCCTAAATATTAAATCTAGGCTTAGGAATAATCTTAGGTACCTAGCTAGTTTCCTAAGTACTTTTAGATATCTCTTAGATAGATCTAATATATATAATCTAAGTCTCCTAAGAGTAAAAGTAATATTAGGTCTTATTATAGTTATTAGCTATATCTATATACTATTCTAACTTTAGTACTTAGTCTTATTATACCTTTCTTTCTCTAAGTTAGATTTCCTTAGACTTTTATAGCTATTAAGTAGTAATAAGGTTAGGTAAGCTATTTCTTTAGTTATTCTAAACTTTATAAGGTTTTCCTAGATATAGTACTCTTAGTCTAGCTTTAGAGTACTATTCTTTCTATCTCTAGTAAGCTTTATCCTAAGAATTTTAGTTAGTTTACCTAGGTCTTTGATTTTAAATACCTTACTTAGTTCCTTCTTAAACTAAAGAATATCTTCTAGCTTTAGTACTATAATAGGAATATTATCTATATAAGTTAAAACTATTAGGTTCCTTCCTTTATAGATAAGTAAATATAGGTCTATCTCTAACTAGTAGAATCCTATTTTCTCTAGCTTTAAGATATATAGCTTATTCTAGTCTCTTACTATTTATTTTAGGCTATATAAGCTCCTTAGAATTTTTAGAGCTATGCCTTATAGGATTTCTATACCTAGTAGGGGAATTATAAAGATATCTTCTTATAGGGTACTCTTAGTAAATGTATTATTTATATCTACTTAGTATAGTTCTAGATCTTTTTTATATATAGTAGCTATAAATACCCTAAGTATATTATACCTAACTATTAGTATAAATGTCTCTTAGAAGTCTACCCTAAACTTCTAAGAAAATCCCCTTATAACTAGTCTTACTTTAAACTTATTAATTGCTCTACTAATTAGTCTCTTTATATTAAATATCTATTTTAAGGTAACTAGATTTACTCTTTTTAGTAGAACTATATAATCCTAGGTATAGTTACTTCTAAGTATAATTAGTTCTTTCTAGATTGCCTCTTCCTATATATAACCCTATTTTAGATCTTATATTGCCTCTTAGTAGGTTCTTAGAATTAGAACCTCCTATCTTTATATAATCCCTAGTATAAAAGTAGGGAATATAACCTTATAAATATACTCTAGAAGTTTATCTACCTAATCTATACTTAGATCTAGATCTTTTATTAGGTAGATAAAGGCTCTATAATATTTAGCCTTAGAGAAATTATTATCCTCTAATTCTCTTAGTCTCTTCTATATAGTTAATCTTATAATTATACTATAAACTCTTTCTTCTCTTAGCCCTTTATTAGAGATTAATCTTCTTCTCTTTAAATTCCCCTCCTAAGTATAGATATTCTAGTTGTCTTACTAAGGTTCCTCTTAGCTCTAATTTAGAGCCTACTATTTATATTTTTCTTTTTCTTCTTCTAGATTATCTATTACCTAATATTAGTCCTTATCCTTTAGTAGTAGAGGTAGCTAAACTTATAGTAGTTTTAGATCTAGTTTCTCCTTTCTTACTAGTCTACTAACTAGGTTTCTAGCTAGAGTATAGCTTAGCTAGTTAAGTCTAGGAATATTTAAAGTTATATCCCCTCCTTTCTTATCCTTAAACTAGATAGTATTATTATATACTCTTATAGCCTTTATATTAGGCTCCTAGAATAGCTATATCTTAGATATATTAGGTATATATCTAATAAATATAGTATCCTTTCCTCTATTTATTAGTTTGTCTAACCTTATCCTAACTAGCTAAGATTTAGTATCTATATATATAACTACTCTATATCCCTAAACCTTAAAGTATAATATAGAAGGTTTCTTTCTAGTAAAGGCTTTATTAGGTAAAACCTTAAGTCTATCTATATCTAGCCTATTTAGAAGGGTATTTCTTATAATAGTATAGATATCTAATACTTCTAGCTAGAATTTAACTAGTATATTTAATTTCTTAAGTATTACCCTAATATATTCCTTAGATATCTAGATTAACCTTTCTATAACTCTATTTTAGATTAAGTTATATACTTTAGTTATATAATAGGAGATTCTAGATTCCTTCTCCTACTACTTAAGTAATATAAGCAATTCTCTTATCCTATTACTTCTTACTATCTAAAGCGGATTTCCTAATTATAGTTTAGCTTTTCTTTTCTATTCTTATAGTATATCTACTATATCTTCTCTTAACTTTAATAGGAATACCTACTTCTTTCTTAAGAAGTTATTAATAATCTTAAGCTACTATTTAAAATCTAGCCTTAAGATAGGTAAAGGTCTATAGATATTAATTAAAATAATAGAAAGTCTAGCTAGCTTTCTCTCTATTTCCTTTCCTCTATATTTCTTTATTTTAGCTAAAGAATATACTCTATAGAACTAGTATCTTATAGAGATAGGAATTTTTTCCTTTAGGTTAGTAACTTTATAAAGATCTCTTAGAAGTCCTTCTCTAAAGTATCTAACTCTTCTATACTATAGCTCCTACTAATCCTAATTAGTCTAGGCTATAAAGGTATAGATATTATTTTTTATTAAATCCTAGGAAATATACTAGTATATAAGTTTATCTAGGTCTTAGCTAATTTCTTTAATAAATAGTACTCCTCCTAAAAGCCTTATCTAGATAACTAGCTTCCTATTAGGTAAATAAAGTATAAATTTTAGTAGTTAAATACTAAACTACTTACTAAATTAGTTCTAAGAAATAAGATTGACTCTAAGCCTAGATATAAAGAGAATACCTTTTAATATAATCTATTTTCCTCTCCTTCTACCTATAACTATACTCCTAATATATATAGCTATTAGATAGCTATCTCTAACCTTAATCTACTTCTTCCTTTTAAGAGGTTTTATATCTCTAAAGAGTAATTCCTAGTTAGTTATATAGGTAGAAGTATAAGAGTTAAGTAGCTATTTAGATAGCCTATACTTGCCTTTTGCTTTAATAGTTAAATAAGCTACCTTATCTATATCTTCCTCCTTAGAGGGAGAAGATAGTTTAGAGGATACCTCTATATCTTATACTATATAGGCCTTTTTAGAAGATAGTTTCCTAGTCCTCTTTTCTAGGAATTGTATTCTTAGGCTTAGTTTCTTTACTATTTCTTTAAGTTGCTCTTTATCTAGTAAAGATCCCCTTCTAGCTCTAGATAGGGATTATTTCTTTACTATCCTATAGCTCTACTTTAGCTTAATAGCTACTTTTGCCTTATCTAAGTTAGGGTATTCTCTAATCTAGTACTTTCCTTTATATAGGAAATATAATAAATCCCTATCTACCTAATTTCTTTTCTTAGTAAATATAGCTATCTCCTATCTTATTATCTATTCCTATTTTTCTCTTAGGATACTAAGAATATCTTATAGGCTTAGGTCCTATCTTAGATCTATTCTATCCCTAATAGTACTAAATAATTCTAGAAGGGCTACTAGAAGCTATTAAATCCTTCTCTTCTTAGTCTTAATTTCCTTAAACTATAGAGAGATTAATACTACCTTCCTAGCTATACTACTTAGGCTTTACTATACTTTATTAACTATTTAGCCTTCTTCTATACTAAAATTAGTATACTATTAGAGTAAGCTTCTTCCTATTACCTAAAGCTTCCTCTTATATTTTCCTTTTATCTATATCTATAGATACCTTATATATTTAAGCTCTTAATATTTATCCTAGTTATCTTCTAAAATATAGATAAACATTTTATATAATACTATTATATTATAAACCTTATAACTTACTCTTCTAATTAACTAGTCTAGTAATTCTAATAATATTATTAAGATATACTTAGATAGTATAGATACTAGGGTACTAAGGACTATTTTATCTAGTATCTATTTAACCTTTAGCTTTATTAGGTATATCCTAATTATCTTAAACTATGATTTATAATTTTCTCTTATTAAGATTAGTATAGCCCTTCTTTTACTAATTCCTCCTTCTTAATCTATAATTTCTTCTATAAATTAAATCTAAACAAACTCTAGAAACAAGCTCTTTCTTTAGTCTAAAAATAATAGTTTCTAGATAGCTGTCTTCCTTAGTTATAGATCCCTAGCTCTACTAAGCCTCTTAGTTTTAAAGGTTACTAAAAACTTAGTATAGATTCCTACTCTATAGGGCTAATAACTTCCTTAAGTCTTTCCTAACTATTATAACCTATAGGTTAGGATATTAGTAGTACTAAGTACGTAATCTAAGGCTTATCTAATAGTACTTAAGACCTAGGCTTATCTATTCCCTTTATACTCTAAGCGATCTAATATACTTTAAGTAAGTATACCTTACTAGGTTCTTTTATAGCTTATATATATAGAGCTTCTTTATATAATATATATAGGTCTACCTCGAGTCTCCCTCTCCTATTTTACCTCTTCCTTCTAGGACTAGACTTATAGGTTTAGGAGTAACCTATACTACTTTAGTCTTCTACCTTATAGTTATAAATCCGGGCTTATAATCTATCGAGCTAAGGAGGGCCGATAGGTATAAATAGATTATAAAGTATAATAGAAGCTATAAGGAGTAGTAGGGACTAAAGTAGGAATAGTAAGTATATTATTATTTTCTATAGGTTAGGGCTAAATCTAAAAGGTATTAGCTTAGATTAGTTATATAATTATAATTATATAATCTAGCCTATCTTAGTATCTCTTACTAGGTTACTAACTAGACTATATATTCTAATAGTATTCGAAGTTTATAAGATCGCTCTATATAGACTAACTAATATCGGTACTAGTAGTAACCTCTTCGTATAACTTCTCGAAGTCGTATATCTTTTCTATCTCTTAAGAAAGTACCTTAAATAGTATAGCGTTAGCCTAATAAACCTTATCGGCTTAGTACTTAGAATATCCTATAGTAGCTAGAACTAGTATAGGATCCGTAGAAGAGTCGATATCGATATAGCTATATATTAACTTTCGCCTCTTTATATAATAATAGAAGTTAATTTCTTCTACTATAGCGTTATTATTATTAACTATAGTAAAGTCGGTATTTAAGGGCTATATTAATTACTCGGTTACTAGAAGCTTAGCTAGTATCTTATTAGTAGACAACTTAATAGCTATATTATTATTAGTCTATATAGCTATATAGTCGTTATATAGTTTACTAAACTATAACTCGTATAAATCTATTACTAGCTCTTTTATATAAATAAGCTTAATAATAGCTAGATCGTAGATACTAATATCTAGATCGCTAGGCTTATAGAAGGTCCGCTTATTAAATATAACGTTAGAGGTAATAATAACTTCTTTAATAGATAGTATCTAAATACGGTAGATATTATTACTATAGTAACCGACTAAGTAGCTAATATATATCCTTAGCTCTAGCTTCTATAGCCTTTCTAGTTATTACTTACTAAGCTTATAGATATATACTTTATAGCTATATACCCTTAAGTAATTAATAAGTAGCTTAACTCCTATTATAACTTCCTATACTATATAATACCTAAAGCGCTTTAATAGTATATAGTTTATTAGGTAAGTAGTAGCGTAGATTATCTTAGGCTATAGGTTCTTAGATAGGTTAGCTTATATTCGAAGGTAGCGTACTATAATAATTAGTATAGTATCGTAACGTTTAGCTAGGTCCTAGTATTATATATAGATAGCGATAGGTATCTAGATAATATTATTATTATATAGGATAGTATAGAAGTTATTTAATAATAACCTACTAGATATTATAAGTATAGAGTCTTAATCGGTAGTAAGCTATATAAGGACTCGATCTATACGGCTTATAAACTAGACTAGATCTACGATAAAGGTATATATAGTTTCTAATATCTTATCGAGTATATATTTAACGAAGTTAAGACTAGTACTTAGGTCGTTTACGTAAAGAATATACTAACTTCCGTCGAGTACTTTATTTATAAAGCTAATATCTATAGTAAAGTATCTAAGCGGCGTATCTACTTACTTACGTAAGCGGTATAAGATAACTTATATTATCTTCGCTATAGTATATACCTCGTATTTAATAACTCTTAGTACTTTATCTTCTTCTAAATTAGTCTTATCGATCTTAGTACTATAAAGATACTTCTTAATATAGTTAATTCGGTCGGTAGCGATATATCTAAGAATTATATACTATTAGTATATAGTAAGGTATCGATCTTAGTATAGCTTATATAATAAAACGGTAGTTCTAGGGTTAATAGGCTTCTTAGTACTATTCGAGTATCGATTAAGTATTATAAAGTATAGGTATTCGAAAGGAAGCTTATTAACTAGATCGTTACTATTAGTATTAGGTAAGCGCTTATTAAGGCTAAGAGTACTTATATATATAAAGAGATACTAGAATATCTTTATATATAGATATAATAGTATCGAAAAAGGATAGGTTATTAGTCGGAGTAATAAGCTAGTATACTAAATAATCTTATCTATTAACCCTTCGATAAAGAATATTATTATATCTATACTACTATAAATCGATATCGTTTCGAATACGATAGTACGAGACGATATTAGAATAAAAGCTAGATATATAAGTAATATTTATAAGCTCGAGTTTATATTAGCTAAGGTCTAGTCTAGCTATTCTAAAAGCCTAAATTATAAAGGTTATCGTTCTAGCCTTAATTACTAAATTATTATATATCTTAGTAGGTCGGAAACTAGCCTTTAGATAGTAATTAATTATATAGTATTCTAAATAGTTATTAAGAAGCTATCGATCTATTATATCGTAACTATATTAGACTAAAGAGATAATAAATACTACTAAGATAAGTATCTTCTTATCTCTACTTATACTAGATTTAGTAGTAGATATTAAATTAGCTAACTATTAGTTAGAGATAGTATTAGCTCGCTACTTATATATATTATCTCGCTTATTATCTTAGTAATAGCCTTAGATATAAGTATAGAACTCTTCGTCGTCGAGATACTTAGTAATAAAGTTCCTTATATACTTCTTCTATTCTAAAGTATACTTATTAGTTACTAGTCGCTTACTTAGGTTAATAATATTATACTATACTAATATCTTATAGGCTTCTAACTTAGGTTTACTAGTAATATATATATAACCTAGTCGCTATTTATTCTTACTAGAGACTAACTTAATATATCGGTATAATATATCGGCTAAGTCTAAGCCTATATTCTATTAGCTAGAAGTATTATCGTCTAATTAAATAGCGTAAGATTAGTAAGTATAGCCTCCTCGTTCTAGTAGAGGTAGATCTCTTATATAATTATTAAACTTATATATAATCTTCTTAAAATCCTATAGTATATTACTACTATTCGCTTAGCTATATAGTATCTAGCCGATACTTTCTAATACCTTCTTAGAGATAGTACTAAGGAAGTTCTTATATATAAATAGAGCTTACTTATAACCGATATTTATTATTCGCTTATATAAACGAATCTAGTAATAGGACTATTATTTATAAGACTTACTAGTAGATCTATATTAGAGTTACTATAATTTAATAAGATAGAAGTTAAGTCGTAGAAGGTCGGTAGAAGTAAAAGTAGTTTTAAAAATATTAAGCTTTTACTTAAGTATTATCTTCTTAGCTATTTAAGAGTAGCTAAGATTATTCGTAGTATAGTTAAGATATTCGATTACCCTAATTCGCTTAGCTTTAAATAGACGAAAGATAGTATTATTATATCGAGCGATAATCTTAGAATAAAGATTATAAGACTATAGAACTTCTAGCTTAGTATTATCTTCTAGTACTAGTAGTTCTTCCTTCTATATAGACTCTAGCTTAGAGCCGTTCTTCTTATAGTACTTCTAGATATTTATAATAGTAAACTTCTTAACGGTTTACTTATACTAGTTATTATATTCTTTAGTCTTAGTAACTTTCTTCTCGATAGTAGCTATAGTAGTAGTCTTAGTAGTTAATATAATATCTAATTATTAGTAGATTCGTCGATTCTATAAAGAGATATTATTAATACTAAAATATACTAATATAGACTAGTACGATAGGCCTTTTCGGGTCGGCGAATTAGATTAAGCGCTTATAATATAGCCTATATTTACGTATATATATAAAGAGCTCTAGGCTTATAACTAATATACTAATAGTAAAAACGTGTTTCTTAGTATTAGGAGGAACGGTCGGAACCTCTACTCTAAAATTAGTAGGGATACGCTAGTAATAAGAGCGCTAATTAGCCCCCTATCTCTACTAAGGGGATGCAGGGTTCAGCTCAGTCACGACAGCAGTCGGCCAGGGCAAGCCCTGTTAGACCTGTGCGTGCATTTAGAACTATCCTGGCTCTCTCCGCAGATCTGCTGCAGCGGAGCACACAAAGGGCATAACACGTGCAGGGGGAAGTATGATTCTCGGGCCATGCCGGTAGTGATGATAATAAGACACTCGTCACACGCTGTCATTCTGTGAGAATCGGGAGGCCGTGATTCTCAGACGTTGACAATGGCTTGTCTAAGACCATACTGTTACCAGCTTCAACTCTACCTCTGCTGCCCGGCACTGCTGGACAAGTAGCTTCTGTATCCGCATTAGGCCGTGTCGACCTTTGTTGTTGTCGCGAATGATGCGGCCTTCGATTTTGGGGCCATCAACTTTAGTCAATGCTCCCACAACAACTTCAGCGATGCGCTTTTGCTTTTCTCGCAGCTCGAATGGCATGTAACCTTCGATCAAAAGAAAGAAGTCCTCTACAGACTCCCAGCGCTCCATTGTGAGGTAATCGATAGGCTCTGTACCCAGATTTCAGTCGATTATGATGTCAGCGTTTGCGAAGACGTCTTTAGACCCTATGCTGGAGTCAAGTCCATTTGGAACGTATTGGAACCGAGAGGTGTTCTTGCTGGAGTCGCTATGGAAGTAGCTACCAGGTCCGAACCATCTGGGCGCGTAGTCTTCGAGTCTGATGCCATCGGAGGAAGCGATTCGTAGATATGTTCGTTAATATTCGGTGGCATAGATGGGATTGTGACATTTCGTTCTCTTGTAGATCGGTTGTGTTCTACATCGACAATTTTCGGGCTCCGGGCGCTTAGATCTGCCGCACTGACCGCAGGTAGAACGGGTACCACAGAGGAAGACTGATCATTGACATTGGAGACACTGCGATGGCCTTGGTGTTCGTTGGTGGTCCGAGGGCGCGGGATTTGAGCAGGAGAGTTTGCTTCTTGCGTCGGGATGTTGGTGCTCACCTTGTGAACGTCAATATCAGTGCTGTTTACGAGTTGGAGCAGAGTGGTTGGCTCAACGGCAGGATGAGACTTGGCCTTCAGATTCATGGCAAGCGCACTGGTGCTCTCGTACGACGCTTGCTTTGCGTCATCGTGCTCTAACCTCAGAGCAGCAAGAAGCTCTCGCTTCTCACGATTTGAGGCGGAAACTTCTATAGGAATTGCACCTAGCCTCGCCGACACGGCGGACAAGCCGCGATCCCCACGAGAAGGAGTCGCAGTCCGCGAAGGCTCTCGCTCGCCATGTATCAGAGCTGAAGCATTTGTGCAGAGTCTTTTGAGTGCTGAAGCATCTTGAGATGCCTGACGCTTTCCATTCACTGAGATACTGTTCGTGACCGGTGTCGCAGGCTTTGCACCGTTCCATGGCGTTGTTGTTGCTTCCCGCGTGACCTCCTGGCAGTTCACCAGATCCTGGATCGCGCGCTGTGCCAAAAGTACACTCGAAGCATCTGAAGCATCCATTCTTCTGTTGGCAAGTGTACGTCTCTTGCTCGACAGCTGAGGGCCTTCAATGTAATCCGGATCACCAAGGTCGTCTTCGTCCTCGGTCTCAATGTCCGTAAGCGAACTGTCTGAGCAGTCGGAGCTACTGTCTCCTTTTGTGTGTGCTGCGATATCTCGCTTCCAGTTCGTCGATGGTGCTTCACGTGATTGGTAGTGATGGGATTTCTCGTTATGACGCAGGCACTTGAGCTCAATCCAGCTGCAAAAAAAGTCTTTAAGCCTAGTCAAAGTCAATGCTCTGTGAGGCTCAACTACCAAGATGTACTTACTTCTGCCGATCTTCCGGTACACAAAAATACAGGTTGCGAGGGTATCTTCCGTCTCTAGTGTCTTCATGTGCATCGACTAACCATGAAGACCGATCTTTGAGTACGTCTGGCCAGAGAAGAGGACCAAGGTGATCGAAAATTGAACTCAGCTGAAGTCTGAGATTGGTGGACGTACGGATATCGTCCCTACCAAGCATCGAATACTGCTTGATGATGAGGTCGACCTCACGAAAGAGTGTGGTGATGGGCTCCTGTTCTCTATGGCGATAGGACGAAGTAGGGTTCGCATTTTAATGTACCAAGCACTGAAAGGCTGACTTTCGCTCAGGCTGAGATGCGTGTTTCGCATCTTCATGGGTGAGAAGATCGTCTCTTATCAGACTTGCCACAAAGTTGGCATCGCTCGCAATGGTGTTCAGGGTGGTCGAAAGATTGAGCCGTTCACGCACACCTTAACAACCAGCACTCCTGGAAGTCTGGGTGATACCATGCTCTTGAATGCTGTCTCATCGTCATCTAGTAGCAAGAGAAGTCTGCCCAGCGATTGCGAAGACGAATCAGGAGAGCAAAAAGTGTTGCCGAACTCATTCTCCGGGCGAGGCGTGCCCAGGAAGCGCTTTCGACCCCTGCCAGCGAGCTCAGCATCCAGTACCAGTGCAATCACTAATGCTCCTTCGACCACTCTTTCAAGCGAAGCGGTGATCGACCGGACAAGCGAAGACAATCGCACTGTACAGAATGCAGACCCAGGTGCTCACGAGCTAGCGGATATCGCAGATTCTGCAAGCGCGAAAGAGGAAGAGGAGGAGCCCACTCTTTATGAAGATTCGCAGGACTTGAGGAAGCCTAGCGACGTGAGTTCGTTGCATGAACTGCATGTTGAACAGGTCCTTTCCGATACAGTACTTGAGATCCAGTTTGACGAGAGATCGGAAGACCAGTACCTGGTCTCGCTAAAGGACTGTTGGGCACAGCCAGTCTGTTCGCGGCGGTAGAGGAGAAAAGACCCAAGCGCCTCAAGCAGTGTGACATCGCCATTGAGAGGCTACTGGTACGGCTGCCCGAGTCCCGCGTGATTGCATTGCGGCCTGGAGCGAATGTGCAATACCAGCTGCTGGTCAAGCTGTTGATGAAAGAGTGGAAGTGCAACGAAACTCTGGCGATGCGTGCTTCTGTCGAGTGGGCTTCATAACAATGATCACGGTGTTCCCCTGACTGTTGTTGCTGATGAAAGGTAAGAGAAATAGCGAAGAAGCTGGAGAGGCTTCCGTCGGCGGCATGTCCGTCTCCAGGAGATTCTAGACTGGCTTGATTGGGCCTTGGCGCCCAGAGTGGGTCATGGCCATGGTTGAGCCATTCCTTGCACAATGCACCAAAGTATTCCACATCAAGCTTGTCATCGAAGTCCTAATTGTGCTCGTTCCATCTACTCCTCGAGTAACAGGCTACAGCCATGCGTTTCGAAACATGGAGGATCAGACTGAGTCTCCAGACAGAGAGACTCAACCGCAACACAGCAAGAGGCGGGTAGCCGTATCCTCTGCTTGCCAACGTTGTCGCAAGCGTAAGTTACGGGTATTTATCTCCGATCAATGCTCCCTAAGGGAAATATTCGCTGATGAAAGCCGGCAAAGTGCGATGGCCAGAGACCTGCTTGCGCGAACTGCGCGAAGCACGATGCTACCTGCGACTATGAGAACGTCAGAGCGAATGAGACAAGGGCTGTAGCAGCAAAGCGACATGCGGCGTCGCTCCAAGCACAGATTGATGGGATCTTGAACAATCTGACTGAATTGAAATTGATGTCAGACGATGATGCTCTGGCATGGCTGTCAAAACTGCGTTCAGCCTCAGATCCATTGGCAGCACTGTCGTCCTTGAAAAAGGAGCCCATCGACGACTGGCCAATTGCAACCAGTCGGCAACCTCCAGTTCTCAATTCTGCTCCAACGACTCCATATCCCAACTTGGAGATGCGTTTAAGTCTACAACATCCACACCTTTATCCTTCCACACCGCTGTATGGGCACTCTGTCAACTCCTCGAGACTACCAAAGGATGCTTTCAATGAGAGTCTAGATGATCGGTCGGAGCTTGAGATTCTGTATGCAGTTACGGCCTGGACTGATTCATTCATTGGATGATGCTGATGTCTCAATCTAGGATACGTGGATACGCCACCGACATGTTACCTAGGTCGAAGGCTCTAAGCGGCGAAGTCGAATGGCAAGCAGAACTTTGCGACTCACGGCTGCGACAGCTGGACATCTCGCACTGGACTCCGGTGAATATCAGCGATGAGCTCGCTGCTCAGCTACTCTCCCATTATTTCAGCACCGACCATCGGTTGTTGTCACCCTTCGACGCCGATTTGTTCATCGACGACTTGACAAGTCGTACTCTACGATTCTGTTCTCCTTTACTCGTCAACTCCGTGCTTGCTTGGACTTGTGTGAGTGTTTTGCCACTATTCTCGAATCGCTGTGAGGACTTTCTAACAATCGACCAAGACCACTTACAGCACTTCGATCGAACTTCCAGCAGATCTAGCCAGCAAGTTTGTTACTGTTGCAGAGAGGCTTTTGAGGTCAGACGAGAACAATGCATCCGTGCTCAATGTGGCATCACTCTTCTGCCTCACGTTGGCCAGTATTTGCTCTGGTAGGGATATGGCGGCGATGACATACCTCAGACAAACCCTCGAAATGGCCATTTTATTAAGACTCCATGGCGAGAACTCTGCAACTACCGCGCAATTGGGTCTCTTCCATCCCCACTGGATTAGAGCGTATGGTTACGTGGCGTGGGGCTCGTACAATTTCGCATGGTATGAACGTGGTCCTGTTCTTCACTTTCACAGCTGACTTGCGAAGTGTCCATATGTCGCACTACCGTATCGCAGAATTCCAAAAGTACGTAGCTCGAGCACCTCAGCTACCTATACCTGGAGATCAAGCACTTTACGAGATTTTTCCTGATTCCAGTCCGCCGCCGTATATGGATCAGACATTTGCACAATACTGTCGTCTCTTACCAATCAACGAAGGCATCCTATATGCGTACCTTGGTCCAGGTTGCGCACCTGACAAGGCAGTGCCATTGGCATTTGCCGAAGAGAAATATCAAAGACTTCTCGAGTGGGCTGACCAACTCCCACACTCCCTTGCCAGAACACCAGATATGGCACATCACATGATAGTCCTGCAGTATGTACATATCAGACATCTCATTTGGTACAGACTGACGTTCAAAGTGTGTCGTTCCACTCCATGGTCATGGAGTTGTTCCGACCCTTTCTATTCAAGAATTTGAAGCTCGCAAGTCTTGCCAACGCCCGACCGGAAGAGGTCTTTCTGGCATCGTCGGCTCGTATTGTGGAAGTCACTCGACTGTATTACACCAAATTTCGGGGGACGCCATTCACTCGTACCGCAACTTGGTTGATCGCTCCCATCTACACTGCGAATATATCCCTGAGGGGGTCTCCCGACACTTGGGTACAGCGGAAGCAGGACTTTGAGCTCGCCATGCGCTCGCTGATGGAAATTGGTATGATTGCTGCCATGAAGGAGGGCATTGTTCGTGGTAGCTTCGTGATGGCTGTCAACTATGGCTTGCTATCGAGGGGCGAAGCCAGAGAAATGCTCCATCAAGTCTTGGCTGCCAAAGGAAGCACTTTTCAACCAGATCACCCTGGAACTGTGTTGACAATCGACTTCGAACGTGCTGTAGACGATCCCACCAACTCGAGCGCTCAAGCCTTGCTGAAGGATACGTCACTATTGATGACTGAAAAGCTCCACGCACGCGCATCTTCGCCCTGAAGATCATGAGCCCGCGGAATCAGCCGAAAGATCTTCGAATCTCCTGAGATCACAGCAGAGACACAGCTACTGCAAGACGACGGTCGCCAAGAACATCAGCGAGCCTCAATTGGACTCCTCGTTCGTCGTTGTGAAGTGCTTGCTGGGACGCGTCGAATCGAGCCCGACAAGTCAGTCTTCGCACAGCGGAATGTATCACTACTATGGCGCACTGCAAGACTGCAGCAAAGAGCGGAAGGTGGAAAACCCCATTTGATGGATTTGCGCCCTGGTTGATCAGACATTTGTGTCATATTCAAGACACTGATTGCAAGGTGGAGCTCATGAAGGGAGATTACCAAGACAATTCGGCACAAGTATCGATGAGAGAGATGTCCTGATAATATTGCTTGGACTGAACTCGAGTGCTCCTTATTACTCAGCCGAATGCCTGTCACTTCAAAGCACTCAAGCGAAACTCTGCGGAGACAGTCCGAACTCAATCACAATCCAGAAAGAGCTCAAGCATAATCCATGTCAAAGTTTCGAAAAGCACAATCAAATCCCTTCCATGGATCACCGAGGGAGTCAAACACATCGCGTGTCGCGAACAAAGTCGAAACACCTGAGACACTCGCGCGTGCTATCCCACATCTTCCAGCAAGGAAATGATGAAGCTTCGCTCACTGACTCGTCCGAGCTTCACCTATAAACCGACACCATGCTACGCGCAGTCAAGTCCCTCACGAAGATCCATCTGCATCACCAGAAACGCTCAAAGATGGGTACAACGACTTCTACTCAACGCGATCATACCCTACGTACTGCGAGAGGAACTTTGATCGGGATTGAGGTTCGAGACGCGGGCATCAATCGTCCCATATATCGTCGCTACACGCGCATACGGTACGCGCTACCGCCCACGGGTGATCGTAGATGGAAGAAGCCTGAGCCTCTGCCGGAAGACTGGATATTCTCGGATGGCAATAATCATCCGAGGGATTACAGGTCATTTGGAGCGATATGTCCGCAGCAGGCCATGGGTCCGATTGAAGGGGAGACGAAGCCATGGGAAGAGGTGGTCTGCAATCTGCTGGATGAAGATTGCCTATTTCTGAACATATGGGTGCCAGTGGGAGTTGAAAAGCCAGTAGGAGGCTGGCCAGTACAGTTTGACTTTCCTGGTGGTGGGTGGCAGTGTGGACACGGCATGCAGCAAAATTTCCTAGACCCGATCGATCTGTTCCGCGAAAGTAGAGACTGCCCTCGCATCGTGGTTTCTGCCAATGCAAGAGTCGGCTTGTTCGGCTTCCTGGCGAGCGAGGACTTGGTCGACGATGGCTGGAATGAGTCGCTCGGTATCAGCGATTCTGCGGGTAATTTTGGTCTTTGGGACCTTCGAATGGCGCTCGAGTGGACACACGAGAATATTCATTTGTTCGGGGGGAACGCCAAGAATATTACTGCTGGCGGCTATGGTCCGATGACTGCTTTTCAGGTTCACTTCGATGCGTATCAGCCACCCGACAAGCGCATCATTCGGAGATCTTACATGTTTAGTGGAGCTGTGAGCGTTCAGCCAGAATCTGCAGAGTCGCCAAAAACGCAAAAGCAATTTGATGAGATATGCGAGCAGCTCATGATTGATCGCAACCTGCCAGCAAGCGATAAGATGCGATTGCTGAGAGGCGTGTCAAGCGACAAGTTGATGGAAGTCATCAAGATTCTCGAGCCGGAGTTCAAGCCAGTCACAGACGGACAGGGCGGATTCGTCCCTCCATGGATGATGCAGTCCTTGTGGAGCGGCGAGTTTGGCAAGAGGCTGAAGCAAAGAGGTTTCCAGCTGGTCATTGGAGACCCTAACGACGAGAAGGCTATATACGACCATTGGGCTCGCAGTCGGTACCGGACCGCAAGAGTGATCAATAGCCGCGACGCTTTGATGGCTAAGCTTAAGACACTGTATCCTGATGATATATGTCAGCTGCTTCTCAAGAAATATGCCAACAGCATTATGGACTGGGGCTCCATGTACTGCGAGATCATCGCCGATGTGCAATGCCACGCTGCTGTACGTGGTTGGGCGCAATGTTTGTTCTACGGAGGCATGACCACCCATGATGTCTTCAGATACCATATCGCATGGCGGCCCAAAGGCTTCGATGAGTATATCGACCCAGGAACTGGCATCTCACATGTTATGGATGCACCAATTTGGTGGTATTCGGGTTGGAGAGCTGGCTTCAGCAGGAAAGACAAGCATGATGTCTTTGACTTCGTCGCTCCATTTGGCCGCTATCTGAAAGGCGACACATCAACCACAATAGGTTGGTGCACTGAACAAGAGTTTGAGGTTCGTCTCTTGACTGCTGATGGTTCCGTCGCCACTGCCGAGGATCCTTTCTGGGTAAAGAAACTTGATATCTGGAGAGCGCTTCGTGACGTCCAGAGCTGGCGAGGTACTACCAGAGAGGAGCACAAGAAAGGCACCAAGAACGATGTGATTGTCACAGAAGACTATCACAGTATGCTGATTCCGTAACGCTGGGGTGGGATTGCGAGTTTTGAGTTCGTCTGAGGTCGACCAGGATCCACCACCTCCATGTCAATGAGTGGCGGTCAAAAGCTCAAAGCGCCCATATACTCCAAAGGTTACTAGGCCACACTGCACAAATCGGGGTTCCTAGCAGGAGGTAACTTTCGTGTGAATCGCGATAGTTTTCGGGTGCCTTTCGTCACCGCCAGATTGAAATGACGACTCAACTTGGCACACAGCACAGTAGCCCTTTAGCACAGCACTGCATGAACGCCCGACCTTCCGAAGCGTCTGCAAGGCCTTCGACCGGCTTTCCAGACGGATTGTCCTCTGTCCGACCGAGCGAACAGACACAAAGGTCGCAGCATAGTCACGACAACCTGAGCCGCAATGACACGGCTAGTCGACCAAGACCGCTCAGTGCCCATGAGAGACTTAAAGGTATGCTGCGTAGGGTTACCGAAAACCGGGAACGCAAGCCTTCTGGACGCTCTGACAAAACTTGGCTATCGCGTATACCATGGATTCGATCCAGACCAGAGCGGAAAAAGAGATTTGGATCTATTGAATGAGGCACTGGAAATCAAGGCGAAGGGCGGTCCCGATGCAAGGCCATATCGCAGGAAAGAGTTCGACAAGATCTGGGGCGAATACAATGTGAGTGGCAGACATTTCCGAAGCAGGACGATCTTGCTGAATCTGCTAGGCCATCATCGGTCTTCCTGGCTTCGCATTCGTTGACGAGCTCATCGAAGCATATCCGAATGCACTCTTCATCCTCACCGAACGAAACGTGGACGATTGGCACCGAGACATGCAGGAAGAAGTTTTCGCTGAAGTTGACTCGTGGTCATTGTTCTGCGAGTCCCTGTACGATTCCTGGCATGCACGACCATTTCAGCGTCTGCTCAGCACATGGTGCGAGATGTTCTGCCAGGGCAAGTTCGGGAACGGCGCAAAAGAGGCGTACATGGACCATGCAATGCATTGTAAGAAGGCGGTGCCAGCGGAGAGGCTGCTCACACTGAGGCTAGAAGACAAGGAGGGATGGCAGCCACTTTGCAAGTTTTTGAAGAAGAGGATTCCGAATGAGCCTTATCCGCATGGTGATGATGAGGACGAGCAGAAGAGCGGTTGAGAGGTCATGTTCGAGAGAGTCCTTAGCAAGCCATAATACAAATTCCTTGAGTATGAGTTGGTTCAACGCTCGATCCGGGCAGAGACATCTTCTCCATTACTCCTCCTCGGCCGACGCGTCAATCGCGTGTGGAAGTCCTCATGATGTTTTCTCCAGAGCTCAAGCCAAGTTTGAACGCCTCAGAGCGTCCACAACAGTCAGCGTTGACACGTAATAGCTCAAATTGTTACCAACGATGGCTCCCGAGTTGCATCCGCAAGGCTCAAGCGATGTGGAATCGTGAGAAAACATTTCTTGGGCGCACTCCGGTACTTGGAGAGTACTGCACGCCCGATGCAGATCTCGGCTTTCGGCACGATGCTTGCGCCTCCTCGGACGCTAACCCAATAAACGTCACCTGTAGACATTTCTCTTCCGTTCATCCAACCTGCAAACCTCATGTCATTCTCAAGACAAGTCAGAGCGTCGTGTGCGAGCACCGTGGCCATGCTATCGCACCGCATGAACGAGAGAACACCCGGATGAGCTTCTTCTACAGGCCCGTATTCTCTTATCGCGAACTCACAAGCTTTATCTCGAGGCAAGGAAGGCCATGCCAATTACAGTGGACGGACCTCAGGATGCTGGACGAGTCCATCGTGGTGCGCGACAGGAGCGTCGTATAGACACGCCGCAAGCGTCGTCCGGAGTCGATCTCAGCACTTATGACTCTGGTTCTACCGAGAAGACATCATCTCCGGAACGGCTAAGGACACCCGGAGAGTCGAATCGGCCTCGTTTACACTCTCGACAATGGAGCCATAGCAGCATTACCAGGAGGATACTGCATCCTCATGAGCATATTCACGAACTTCACTTCAAGGAGCGCATTCGGCATTTCACATGGACTTGGTTCACTATGACCGTACGTGACACCTTCCTACGCCAATGAACGATTTGAACGCTGATAAGTGTATATATAGATGGCTACTGGTGGTGTAGCCAACACTCTCTATCAAGGTACATATATGCTTCAGGTACACATAGTTCCAGATCTTCCGCTAATTCACTTCTTTTAGTGCCCTATCGGTTTCCTGGCCTGTACGGCATTGGCTGCTTCTTCTTCCTCTTCAACATCTGCCTCTTCTTCTTCAATGTGATCATGATATCACTGCGGTTCTACCACCATCCATCGACCTTCAAGAACTCTCTGCTACACCCTACGGAATCGCTTTTCATTCCAGCTTCGATCATCTCCATTGGCACGATCCTCCTCAATGTGAGCCAGTATGGCTTAGACTACGCAGCCGAGAGTAGAGAATGGCTGTTGAGTACCATGAATGTCCTCTTCTGGGTATATTGTGGCCTGGCTGTGATCTTCAGTGCTGGAATATATCTGATCTTGTAGGTATACAACCTGTCGAAATTGCAAATGTCAGGCCAGAGCTAACGAGTTCATCTCAGATGGTCAACGCAAACCTTTACAGTAGCACAAATGACACCGGTCTGGATCTTTCCTTGCTACCCACTGCTAGTCATTGGTCCTCACGCCGCAACTCTAGCCAAACACCTCATCCACCGGAGCGTTTCGGCATTACAGATCATCGTCGGTGGTTTCGTCTTTCAAGGCATCGGCTTTCTGCTCTCGCTCATGATTTACGCCTCATTCATCTACCGACTCATGACACAGAAGCTTCCACAGGAGACTCTACGACCTGGAATGTTCGTTTCTGTGGGTCCTTCGGGCTTCACGATATCTGGAATAGTCAGCATGGGTAATACTTTGCCAAGTGTGGTTGGTAAGGACTTCATGGGTGACGGAATCGGGGAGCTCGCGGGTCAAGTGAGCAAGATTGCCTCGGTCTGGTTCGGTCTTTGGCTGTGGGGTCTGGCAATGTGGTTCTTCCTCGTCAGTGCCGGAGCACATTGGTCATGCGTTCGCGATCGCCGCATGACATTTGCGATGACTTTTTACTCATACGTCTTCCCGAATACTGCCCTTACCACGGCAACGTTCGCGATCGCCAAAGCTCTCGACAGTAGGGTCATCAGGATATTAGGATGCGCATTCACCATCATCCTTATCTGCATTTGGCTTTGGGTGTTTGTGATGATGATCAGGGCAGTGAAGCACAAAGACATTCTTTGGCCGCAGAAGCAAGAAGATCGAGAAGAAGGTGGCTGGAAAAAGAATAGCGAAGAGGCGAAAGCTTGTCTGGATTTAAGACGATGCCAGACGGAACAGGAGGAGGGCCCCACTGGTACAGATCCAACAAGTCTTGGAACTTATGTGAGTCCAACTGTCGGTCCAGGAGAGACGCCTACGTTGACGGTGAATGGGAACTTGATTGACCAAGAAACGAATGTGCGGGGACGAGCAGAAAGGCAAAGAAATGATAGTATGGTATGACGACATGACCGTCATGAAACGATGCAACGATCAGATGAAGGGATGAATGAACGATCAGACGAGCGAGCACGGCATAAAGAGCTGATAGTCACGACTCTCTAGACTGGCGAGTGTGGGCAAAAGACCAGAAAAATGTCACTTCAGAAAAGCTGCGAGAACAATGTACGAACGAAATGCCCAATCTACATACGACACAGTTTACGGCCGTCCTGTGTGGCACAAAACCAGCTCTCAAAGTCGAAATGAAACGCTCAGAACGCCACGTCAAAAAGCATCAATCTAAGAATCTCCTGGCACCTAGGACAAACCTCGCATCTGTCTCACAATCGCTCCTCGAAGGCTTGCAAATCCAGGCGATATGGTTGTGCGAAAGCTCGTGGTTGTGTGAGTGCCCAGTGGTTGCATAGCTTAACTTCGCAAGGGTCCATGGCTATCACTTAACAAGCTTTCTTTACACGGCGCTTACACACGTGTCGTCCAAAGCCTCGTTCAGCTTGACAGCCATTCAAAGAATCATCTGCCGAAGTCCTACTCTGACCAATGTCGTTCCTCAATGCGCTCAAACTCTCCTTCGCAGACAAGATCTCGCTTGAACATGTTCTTGAACGAAGACATGAAACGTTTTGCGAAGCTCGGAGAATCAGCTTTGTGTTTGAAATTTCCTGTGCCGCTTCGGCCCCGAGGGAACTCTTGTTGTCTGGCTGCCATAGTTCCCGGTAAAGCTGGAGCAGGCTTGATCTGCGGTGCAGCAACCGAGGATCTCTCTTGAGCTTCGGTGTAGCCTGTACTGTTGTTGAAAGTGCGATGCGGGTCATAGTTCTGCGGCATGTCCGCACGACTGTTGACGAAAGCTGGGACTTGCGGTGCCGACTTTGGTCCTTGAGGGATTTTGATCGACTCGTAAGGCGATTGCCTTGTGTCACGCGAGCGAAGTCCTAGAGATAACCTTGTATATAATTATAAGGTATCAGAGCCGTATAAAGAGTCCTAAAGTGCAGTATATAAGAGTAGGTTATAATACGTAGGCTAAACTATCCTAAGTATAAGATACTCGAATCGATAAGAAAGTAAAAGAAGAGAGTACGAAGGAGCTATAAAAGCTAGAATAGCCTAGAGTAGGCCAAGCCGGGCCCTCCCGAGGCTTAGTACGGCCAATATATAGCGTACTACGTATAGGTCCTTATAACTACCCCTCTTTTAGAGATTATTATCCTTAAGATTCTAAGTTTCTATATACTCTTACTTCCTAGATTTTTTATATATAATCTAGGCTACTATATTTTTTAGTATAGTATAGATTTAAGTACTAATCGCGGAAGTAAGGGATATAATTAGTTCTTCCGCTAATCTAAATTCCTTTCTATAATCTTAATAAATAAAGTAAGCTAGAAATACTATTTTTAGTAGTATAGATAGAGATACCTATACTAGCCTATTCTAGACTAGTATATACTAACTTAGCGTAGTAAGTCCTCTCTATTACTATCGTATACTTCTCTTAGTCTATCTAGATCTATTTTAGCCTATTCTATACTAATCTATACTATAATAGCTAAGTAGTATAAGGAATAGGCTAATACTAGTACCTATAATAGTAATCTATATATTAACTATATCGCTCCGGCTAATATTACTATAGTTAAGTAGCTCTAGATATAGCTCCGCTCTAAAATATCCTATTTTAGTCTATTCTAATCTATTTAGAACTTCTATAAGATAGCGAATCTCTAGAACGATAAGTATAAGGATATTAATAGCTCTAGGTTCTATATAAAGTACTATATCTACTACCTCCGTACTAATAGTAAGTACTATAAGGTAGATATACCTATTTTAGTCTATTTAGGCCTATTCTAACCTATTTTAGTTCTCTAAGTCTTATTAAGGCTATATCGATACCTTTAATACTACTCGCTATATCGCTATCGCTTTAAATATCGACGAAGATATCCTTAAGACTATATAAGAGGCTACTATAGAGCTCTACGATATAATTAGATAGTATATATACCTAGTTTAGCCTATTCTAGCCTCTACTAATATATTTCTAGTAATAAGCCCTTCTTTACTAGTAAGGATAGCCTATACTTATATATAGGCGCTTCTACGTTCTCTAAGACTAGCCTACTTATAGCTAAGTATATCTATAACGACTATAGCTTTAAGATATATAAGCCTATTTTAGCCTAGTTTAGCCTAGCTAACCTTATTATAGTGTAAGATAGACGATAATAAGGAGAGTACTCCCTAGACTCTAGCTAGTTCGAGTAGAAAGAAGCGCCTAATACCTATTCCTAGTATAGTAGATAGCGCTATAGATACTACTACCCTCTATAAGATAAGCTTAGTCTACCTTGCCCTAGTTTAGCCTATTCTAACCTATTCTAGTATATTAAGACCCTCGGTATCGCCCTCTATACCGTTAAGACTACTATCGCGGCCTAGACTAGGGCTACTATCCTTTCTCGCGCCCTCTCTAGCCTATTAGATAATATTATAGTCTCTCCTAATAAGATTAACGCCGAGGAGGACTAGCTTAGTTTATTTATATATTATATAGACTCTATAGGGGCATTCTAGCCTATTTTAGCCCTCTTCTTAGCCCCTTTAGTATAGTATTTAGAAAGATACTCTAGTTAATAGTATATAAATATATCTAATAAGACTTCTAGTCCCTTTTCTAAGTTAAAGGATATCTCTATCTATCTACGCCGGCCTATTTAGGACTATCTTAGCCTATTAACGCTTTTAGCGTCTCTTTATACCTTATCTAATCGACCTTTTATAGGCGCGTATTACTAATCTACTAATATCCTTAGTATACTTCTAGGTATCTTCCTTAGAATTATATTTCTACTAGGATATCCTATAAATCTACTTTCTATTCTTATCGCGGTCTTGCCCCTTTATCTTCTTAACTATATAGATATCTAGATTGCCTAGGGTAGGCTCTTCTAGATTATCCTAGGCCCTTATAGCTTTATCTACCTCCTTATATAGCTCGAGTAATAAGATATAGAATATTAGGTAGATTAATATCGTTTTTAGTAGCTCTAGAATATATACTATATCGCTAATAATCTTCGAGATCTAGTATAGGCTAATATACCTATAGTCTAACTTCTTCGAGACTCTATTAGTAGCTAGGTTTTAGGTAGATAGATATACTATATTCCCTACTACGTACTTCTTTAGTATATAGTAGTAGTTATAGTACTTCGCTTAGTCTTTCTTAGCTTTTAGTAGCGTCTACTTAAAGGAAAGCTACGTTTCGACTATTCGTTTAGCGAGCTACTTTATATCGGCCGAGTTACTATTCTTCTAGACTATTTTAGGCTATCTCGCGCTTAATAGATCTCGTACCTAATATATCTAGAATAGAGTAGCCCTAATAGAGGAGTAATTTAAGTTATTATATATAAACTCCGCTATACTAAGTAGCTTTACCTAGTTATCCTACTTATAGTAATAGTATATCTATAGATATTACTCTATTATCTAGTTCTAACGCTCGGTCTAGCCGTTAGTCTAAGGATAGTAGGCCGTACTAAGGGCTCTATATACCCTAAGATAGTAGTAAAAGGAGCTCTAGTACTTAGATATTAGAATTAGCCCTCTATTAGAAGTAATTAACTTCGGTATCCTATATAGATATATAACTTCCCTTAGAAATATATTTATAAGGCCTTTAGCTAAGATATCCTTCCTTACTAGGATATAATAGGCTATCTTAGAGAACCTATCTACTATTATAAGGATTAAGTCGTATATCTAGTCTAGATATACGCTTAGTAGGAGGTCTATAATAAAGTCTAGCGTTAGATCCTCCTAGGGTATCTCTAGCGGAGCTTCTATATAGAGTTTACCGTACGGCTTATAGCGTCTAGGCTTCGCTCTACCGTAAGCTTTATAGCTCTTAGTATAGTCCTTAATATATCGTTAGATATCTAGCTAGTCGTACGCTCTCTATACTAGCTCTATAGTTCTTTTAAATCTAAAGTAGCCCGTAAGAGGGTTATTATAGTAGGTTCGGAGTACCTTAAGTCTATATAGATCTACTAGTATATAGATACGCTTATTAAGCTATAGTATACTACTCCTATCCTCCTATCTCGTTAGCTAAAGATCTTTCTATCGATCCTCGATCGCTTTATAGATCCGTTAGGCTATTAGATCTTCCTACTAGGCTACTTAAATTCTCTAGAGGATATCGGTCTTATCTTCTACCTCTATCTATACTACCGAGACGTACTTAAAGGGTCCCTCCGGCTTCGCTACTATCTTTATAATATTAGTAGTAATACTTCTATCTATTATTAGGCCTCCTAGCTCTAACTAGGCCTATAAGGCTTTTAGAACTAGTTTAGAGTCTTCTTAGGCTATCTAGTAGCTAGAATAGTCGACGTCTATATAGTCCGGCCTTCTACTCGCCGTATCTACTATACTATTAAGCTTATCTAGGATATACGTAATTATAAAGTTAAATACGGAGAGCTATTCTATCTATCTTACTTAGTATCTTAATAGGGACTTAGTAGTTATAAACTATTATAGGTTATTATAGTCCGATATTAGCTCTATCTAATATCTCGTATCTTCGAGATAGTATTAATAGTACTTAAACGTCTCGACTATAGCTAGTAGCTTAATATTATATATATCGTAGTTCCGCTCCGCTATATTTATCTTTCTTAAAAAGTATATAACCGGGAACTACTATATCTTAGCCTTAAACTTATACTATTAGTATAGGATACCTAATACTATATATCCTAATATATTAGTTTCAACCTATATAGGCCTTTCTAGGTCGAAGTACTTTAATATAGGCGCCGAATAGAACGCCTCCTTTAGGTCTTAGAACGACTTAAGTATATTAGGCGGAATATAGATCTCCCGAGATTCCTCTTTCCGCTACTTATAGCTACTATAGGCTATATTAGGCCCCCTCTCCGTTAAACGGTTTAGTAGTACTACGATACGGGAGAATCCCTTAATAAAGCGGCGGTAGTAGTTTATAAAGCTAATAAATACGCGGATATCGTATACTAATTTAGATACTAGCTAATCTCGTATAGTATTAACCTACTCTAGCTCTATCTCTATCCCTTATAAACTAATCTTATATCTAAGGAAGGATACCGAATCTATATAGAACTCGTATTTAGACGGTTTATAGTAGAGCTTATACCGTTCTAGGCGCTTAAGGACTACTAAGATATATTACTCGTATTCCTCTTTATTTTTAGAGAAGATTAGTATATTATCGAGGTATATAATATAGAATATATTAATTAGGTCCGATAAGGTACTATTAATATATACCTAGAAGGTTCCTAGGGTATTCGTAAGCCTAAATAGGACTACTATATACTTAAAGAGGCTATAACGGGTCCTAAAGGCCGTTTTCTATTCGTTACTATCCTTAATATAGAGCCTATAGTAGGTATTACGTATATCGAGCTTAGTATATATATTCGAGCCCGCTAACCTATCTAAGGACTTCTAGATAAATAGGAGAGGATAGCGATTCTTAATAGTAATAGCGTTTAAGGCCCGATAGTTAATATATAAGTATAGACTACTATCTTTCTTCTTCGCGAAGAGGATACCTATACTAGCTAGTAATCTCGAAGGTCTAATCTATTCCTTCTCGAGGTACTCTTCTAGGTACTTCTATAGAACCTCTAGCTCTACTTCTAAGAGGTTATATAACGGGCTCTATAGAGGTAACTTACTATCTACGAGATCGATACTTAATTTATATAGCCTATAATCCGGTAATAGTAATATATCCTCGTTAGAGAAGATCTTCGAATACTTCTTATACTACTCCGGAATAACCTTTATTAATAAGAGGTTATTTAGCGCTAGCGATCCTATATATAGTATAGTTAAGGGATCTAATATATCTTATAGTATAGTTACCGTAGTAACGAGGGCTAACTTATACTATTTTTAGCTATTTCGTTTTCTCTATACTACTATATAGTAGTAGAAATTAATAGCGGGATTCTATTAGGATAACTAGGATATATCTAGAACTATATCGAAACTGTAAATTCTACTTATAGTAAAATCGTCTATATACTCTCTTACTATACTATTTATATCTAGTACTAGAAACTTTATATAATAGTAGCCGTTAATAGATAGGCTCTAACTATTAAGAGTCCTATATTAAGTACTAGGCTTACGCTCTAGATATAAACCGAGCTCTTTAGCTAGTATATTACTAATAAAGTTATCTTAGGCGCTATAATTAAGTAAGCCCTTTATCTTCCTAGGCCTATCTAGCCTAGTAAACTCTAGATCGAGCCTAATTAGCTCCTTATAAGGCTTTAATATCTTAGAGCTCGGCTCTATAGATTATCTCTACTCCTCTATATATAAAACTTCCCTAGCTACGATAAGGCGTTTTATAGTATAGGGCTATCGTTTTCCGACCTCTTCTACTTTAGAACTAAGTATTCCGGTCGCTTATAACCTATCTCTTAGTAGTAGTAGTAATAAATCTAGTTATCGTTAGCCCTCTAGAATAGTCTATAGTCCGAATTAGGCCTCGATAGACTATTAGGCCGCTATTAGGATCCGGATAGTCGTTTACGGTCTAGTATATTCTTATCTATATTACTATAGATTATATCGGAGTATAGGCGATCCTTTCCCTTCGCCTTACTATCTTCTACTAGTTTTATATACCTCTATTATTCGTACGCTCTATCCTCTACCTCCGTTAGAGTAGCTAGTAGTAGCTTAATAAGACTTAGTCTCTTCTAGAGGTCGTCGTATAGTACTACTATAAAAGTATATATCTATTAGGACTATCTATTATTACCGATCTCGTTCTACTAGATCTTTATATACTTTATAAGCTCTAATAGGTCTTAGAGGCCTTATTTAGCGTAACGAAGTTATATATAGGCCCGTTAGGCCCTTTCCTTTATAGATCCTATTAAGTCTAATATATATATCTTTATTTCTTCCTATATAGGTTAGGTTATCCTAAGCGACTTAGTATAGCGCTTCTATTTCGACTAGTATTTATAATTAACCTATTCCTCGCCGAAGTCTACTTTAGTAAGCTTAGTAATATAGATAGTTAGATTTCTACGGAAGATTCTCTCTACTAAGTCGGCCTATTACTACTATTCTACTCGGCTCTTATCTATAAAGACTATTAGATTACGAGCCTTAGGGATTATAGTCGAGGTTAGTATAGTATAGCCTAAGATAGGCCGACTAATAATAGCTAGCGGTCTCCTAGCCGCTAGTTCCGTAATCGTCGTATTCGCCGTAGTAGTCCTAGCCTTAATTTTAGCTAGTTTAGCTCGTTATTCTACCTTCTTAGCCTCTTTCTCGGCTACGAGGATCTATCGCTCTAGGTTATCGTCGTCTAAGCTAGATTAGTTATCGACCGGCCCTTCCTAGTCCTCTATAGATCTATCCTTATTAGGCGGGGCTAGTCCTTTATCTTCGTCGCCTTCTATAGATATATTGCCTCCTCCTTTAGGGATAGTATCTAGCGTTACTAAGCCTTCTAGCTCGCCTCTAGGTTAGGCGGTTTATTTACCGGCCTTCTTTAAAATAGAAGCTATTACTAAATAGTTCGTTATATATTAGAAGATCGATTCGTATATAAGAGTAGGTTATAATACGTAGGCTAAACTATCCTAAGTATAAGATACTCGAATCGATAAGGAAGGGAAAGAAGAGAGTATAAAGGAGCTATAAAAGCTAGAATAGCCTAGAGTAGGCTAAGCTAGGCCCTCCCGAGGCTTAGTACGGCTAATATATAGTATACTACGTATAGGTCCTTATAATTACTTAGTAAATAGCTTTATATAGAAGAGCTTATAGGAGCTTATTTTTATTATTATCTCTTTCTATTTACTACTTTTATCTAAGGAAGGTCGTATATTCTTACTTAGTATACTAACTATCTAACTAAGTCCTATTATAATATCTACTCGCTCTAGGGTTCTCGAATATAATCTAATATACGCTATTTCGGCCTAGTATTATAGCGCCTAATTCTCTATAGGTCGGCTCTAGGTCTAAAACTCTCTAGATAATATATCTATTAGTACTAATATAGAAGCGGGAGAAATATAGTCTCGACTTCTATTCTATAAGATATTATTCTATAGCGCTAAGAGTCTATTAAAGTAGGTACTATAGGTACTATAGTCTAAGTCCTTCGCGGCGGATACTTCGATTAACTCTTAGTACTTTATATTATATATTAGGGATCTTAATCGTCTTATAAATAGGATTTATATAACGTTATCGCGATTACGTTTCTATAGAGGTAATCTTAAGTCTTTATACTATACTAATTCGTAGTATATAGTATAATCGTTAAATAATAGAATATTTATCGCTCGCTTAATTATAATAGCTATTCTAAAAGATTTAGAATCTAAGACGAATAATCTATAGTTAACCTTAAGGATAGCTATAAGTAGGCTACTATCTAGTACTAGATATATTATCTAGAGAGTTTTAAACCTAGAGCCGACCTATAGAGGATTAGACGCTATAATACTAGGCCGAAATAGCGTATATTAGATTATATTTAAGAACCCTAGAGCGAGTAGATATTATAATAGGACTTAGTTAGATAGTTAGTATACTAAGTAAGAATATATAACCTTCCTTAGACGAAAGTAGTAAATAGAAAGGGATAATAATAAGAATAAGCCTTTATAAGCTCTTCTATATAAAGCTATTTACTAGATAATCTAAATATTAATCTTATTATATACGAGTAGTAAATAGTAGTAGGGATCTTTAGGACCGGCTATATAAGGTATAGTACTAGAACCTAGTATAGCTTATAGCGCGGAACCTTTTTAGATAGTAGATAATTTATAGATACTATCTATTTTTATTTCGATATAGAAGCTATAGTTAAAATTTTAATAAATACTTAGACTCTCCTCTCTCTATAAACTAAAGGCTTAGAGAGAAGCGTATACTATTAATTCTTTAAAGTAATAGAGAGGAAAGTAAATAAGTTCTACGATCTCTTAGTAATAACTACGACTAGGTAATAATATATAATAGTACTAGCTACCGCTACCGAACTTTCTATAATCTCGCTACTCCTATACTATATCTTCTATAAGTATTCTATTAATATATACCTAGCTAGCGCCTATTAATCCTATATTTATAGAATAAAGTATAAATACGCTTTTATATAGCTTATCTTTTATAAATACTTTTAAGTAAGATCTTAGCCTTATAATATCTAGTCGCTATATACTCTTATATAAAATTATATCGCTATCTATAAGGAATCTAGTAATATTATACTTATTATATATAGAACGGACTACGTAGCGACGATAATAAAGTACCTTAAGGATATTATATTCTATAGAAGAGTAAGAGAGAAACTCTAATAAAATATTCTTTAGTATCTCTTAATCTAGATTTTAACTATCTTTACTAGAAAACTTATATTCTATAAGCCTATTAACTTTAGTAGTAGAATATACTATACTATAGTAGTATCTAGACTCTATATAAAACTAATAATAGGCCTAATACTATTAAAATTCTTAGTATTTATAGCCTTTCTCTTAAATCTTATCTTAGCCTATATAGTCCTTACCTATCTAAGCTTACGAGATAATAATCTCTATCTAAATAGTATATTACTAGCCTTTAATCTAGATATAGTTAGAATCGACTACTATTCTAATAGTATCCGAGGCTTTCTTTAAGGAATATAATAGATATATCTATATAGCGGAATACCTCTAACCTATAACTATATCTTTTAGCCTATAACTAGAGGCGTAATCTTAGTTTAACTAGGCTAGTTTCTAGGCTATAAGAAAGTATTATTCTATATTAATATTAGGATCTTATTATCTAGAGAATACTCGCTATTAGTATATTATATAAATAATTTAGTCTAAGCCTTTTAGATTATTAGGCCGAGTAATACTATCTATATAGCGTAGTTCTATTTACCGGATATTAAGATTCCTAGAGATTTAGAGTTAAAGAAAAGGGATAATATTACGATTTAGGTTATTAAGACTATATAGTATAGGGCGAGTTTATATACTATATAGCTCCCGTAGTTACGAGAGCTAAGACTAAGACTAATACTAATAGTTTTATAGTACGTAGACGTAATACTAGTAGATCTAGAAGAAGTTATATCTATAATACTATAGAACTACTATAATACTTCGAACTTAGGCTTTAGGACTCTTTATACGGCTCCGATACCTTATAATTATATATAAGGTTATCTCTAGGACTTCGCTTAGTTTAGGAATTCTTCTTATCGTTAGGAGCTATAACCTTTTATATCTAAGTATTAAGATCGGACAAATTATATAGGATTCACTTGTCGGGCCTCTTCTTCTAAATATTTAGGCCAACCACGTTATACAGCCCTCTTTACACCGCGCCTATACAAGGGTATTACTAGAAGTCCACTTAACGCCAACATCAAGCCAAATGCCTGTCATCGATCTCTTATCGACAATACCAGCTTCAAAGTTCTGCCTACTGGAAGTATTCGGAGAAGGATCGCTCAGCCTTGTCGCCATTGACACTGCTCACTTTGCAATGCATCGACAATACCTGACGATCACGATTAGGTTGCTTCGTCGACGACAGAAAGGCTCCCTGGCGACAATTACTATTATAACTGAGCCAGGAACGAATCTAGATGACCGGCAGCCTTGGACGCATCATGGGACATCGTTCATGTCATATGCTGCAGACCTTTGCGTCACGGGTTTTCGAGAACAGGCAATTAGATTTTGAATCAAGATAGAAGGCTCTTCTCACATCTTGATTATGGAACTTCTGCTCGCGAGACGTAGAGAACATGGATGATTGGTATCTCTGTTACCTTAAAGCCATCTAATGTATTTATATGCGTATGTATGCATCGTATGTACAGCGAAGCATGCCATGCTACTCAAGAAGCGGTCGTATACAATGGTTTCGCGATTAGTCCCCTCCTTGATTCCCTCTCCCTCATCGACATCAAGCGACAGCATTCCTCGTCCAATGTCATCCTCATTCGATGGCATCCCCATCGAAACCGTCTTCTTCCACGCCGCCCTCATCAACATCACCATCATCCACATCATCTTCATCCACCAATTCCGGATCCTCAAGCAAAACGGTCTCCGTACAAAAGTGAACATCTCCTACCTCGTCTTTAGCTTCGGAACCACGATCTGCTTCTTCTCCGATGCCATGACGTGAATACTACCAGCGACGCAAGCGCAACCAAACGCACAAAATCGGGTTCAGGATGCGGCCAAGGGAGGTAGGGATTACTGAGTCGAGACTGGTCTCATGGGTTGACATCATGTCGGCGCAACTCTCAAGCTCCGCTTCTTGCTCAGTGGCTTTGTGGCAGCGAGGAACCGCGTAAAGTGGATAATTCCGGTGATGAAGTCTCAGCTGATTTGTACGACCACAAAGGATTGAGTTGAGCAAGATTCGGCCTAGAGATGTCTCCATGGGAGGGAATGCTAAATCAAAGCGGGTTTTGTGCATTGATATCATGCCGGCGCCTTGTGTATTGCGGAAGGAGAGAAATGGCGAATCAGTCTTCTTCAACCAACCCTGGGTCTCCGACCACTCGCTGGGTGCTGTGGCGTAGGCTCTACATTCAGACAGTGGTGAAACGGCTCGGACAGCGGATGGTATTGTCTCTTTAGATACAAGAGGTTGTTGTCGAGGTCCAACGCTCGCCTGGTTAGAAGACGTCGAGGATTCGTTTGCTGGCGGAGTAGGTATAGCGTCATGCAGAGGCATACACTTGGCCGTCTTGATGAGATATTCGAGAGACCTTTCTTGGTTTCCTTCGATGAGCCCCAACACGGTGTTTCTTGCGTAATTCACCCAACGTTCTTCGAGAACTGGCGGTGAGTGATGAGAAAGACCGTGACGCGATTTGCGCACTCGTAGGATGGCTAGAGTCCTTTCCATGATTTCAGATGCTCTGGCCTGTGACCTTCTCCGCCGCAGATCCGCCATATTTTCTTCGTTCAATACAGCGAGTACAACCAGAGCAGATCTCTCCCAGTTGTAAAGAACCACGGCCCTGTTTGCTGGCGCAGTATGCGCAACTGTTGACTCAGGCTGAGCAATAGAAGTCGTCTTTGCCCATTTGATGAGACGTCGGCTCTCGGGTTGTATTTTCAGAATTTCTAATGCCACGTCTCTGATATTCTGCGCCTTAAAAGCGTCGACGGTGGGTGGAAATCCTCGACGAAATTTTCGCACCCCAAGAATGGCAATCGCCCCGTCCGCAAGTTCAGATGCTAATATTTGCAACCTTCTCTGAATGTGATCCTCCATGTCGGTTTCGTTCAACGTAGCAAGCACAGCAAGATTCGCTGGTGGCTCAAATTCATGCTGATGGTCATGTTCAGATTGACTACGAAGGTTCCGTTGTATCGCAGCTCGAAGCGAGGCGACCCTTCTTTCTGCGTCTTCAGATGCTAGTCGCAGTCTCCTCCTTCGGATGATCTCTGCCATTTCTGCCCGTGTCCGTCGAGGAAATCGTTGAGGCAGTGAAGAGGGCATATCCGACAACTCAATATGAGAATCGACCCTTGTCAGTTCCCCGAGAATATCTTGACCACCATCCTAATGTGCTGGAGCAATCTGGCTAGCGCCTTCTGCCTCGGACCTTACACGATCGAGCTCTTTGGCCTTCTCAGCTTCTGCGTCTGCGTGTCCATCGCCAGCTCCGTCATGAGGCAACGTGTTGACAAAAGCTTGTGGATGGCGCTCGGACAGGTTGACAGCTGTGAAGGAAGTCGGCAATTTCACCATCTGGAACTTGTCACGAAGTGTCTGGAGTACCTCCTTCCATTCGCCGTGGGCTGTCAACGATCGGCGAGGAGCGCAGCCGATGCAATGCTTGCTGTCAAGTTGAACATCGAGAGGGTCGAATGTGTGGCAGCCAGGACTTATCGTGATGCGGATGCTGTAAGTGTACGGTGCTTGCGGATCATTTAAAGCGCAGGCTTCTGGGTCTTCTGACTCGTAGAGCTCGAAGCAGATCTGAGAGAGATAGTCAAGCTCCGGAATGGCGTTGCGTGCGATCTTAGTCTGAATGCCACCTTCCAGAATGCAGTTGAGCAGAGTGTAGATGTGCGACTCTTTGGTGAAGTAAATGAAAGACTTGGCGTCGTCAGAAGCTTGGACTTCTTCCAAATCTTTGACAATCTCCTTAAGCAGAGGCAAGGACGTGAGAAGACCGATCTCGAGCTTCTCCGTGTCTGTGATGCCGTACTCTTGGGGACCGATAAAGTCGAACAAGACCTTTGACAGCTTGTAGAGCTCGTTCAATTTCTCCAATCGCAGATCATTCTTGACCTTGCTCTGTGCTGCTTGTGCGTTGCCTTTGTAAAGATTGAAGTAGCTTGCTGACGGATCGTCGGATGCTGTTGTAGCAGGTGCGACAGCTGGAGGAACTGCCAAGTTCTTCGCAGCAGTCATGAGATCAGCGCTCTTACGTCTGAAGCCCAGTCGCTGTGAAAACGTTGGTTTCGCACTCTCAGCATCCTTACTCTCCTTTTTCGGCCGAGCCAGGCTACCAGTACTAGTCTCCATGTTGGATGCAGCAGTACTAGCCGTATCGCTTCGCTTCGGTGGTGGCAGCTGTAGTGAGTCCATCCCTGCAGGATCGCCTTGAGCCGGCTCGGGACCTGTGGCAGAGGCCTCTCCGGCAGGTGCCTGTCCTTCGTGGGTATCGGCAAATTCTTCTCGCATGGTCTGACTTTCGGTACGCTTTAGGCGGCCCCCAGCTTCTGATTCATCATCTTCACTCAAGATCGCCTGGCTGGGAGTGAACACCCATTCCAGGAAAGGTCTATTGTGCAGAGCATCGAATTTCATGGTGTCGTAGAGCTCGCTGACCTTGCTAGGATCGACTTTCTCGGCGTCGGTAAATTCGTTGAAGAGCTTTTCCCAGCGCTCCTTGAAGAGCTCAGCGTCTTCGCCCGTGCACCATCGCGGCTGTATGAGGTTTGCCTGGGCTTCGGTGGACGAGATATCTGAGCCATTTCTGGATGATTGCGAAGGACTCTTGACTCCAGAAATACCGTTCGCAAGTCCTGATTCACTACCACGATTGGCTCCATTGGGACTCTTCTGTATTTTTTCCAGACTAGACACAGCTTCTGAGCCCCGAAGTCTGGTAAAATTGTGTCGCATAACCCGGCGATGGAACTTCATCAATTCCACGACACGGCGCACGACGAGATACGGCTCTGGCGTCCCATCCTTCGGCCAAGCAAATTGCTCAGGTGCCTGATGACCCTTACGTAGCAGACCTTTGAGCTTCTTCTTGACTCGATCCATCTCATCCTTGGCAGCGTTCGAATCATCGAGCAGGTCTTTGCGCACACGGATCTGCTCAGGCTCCACCTCTTTTTGCTCCAAGAAAGCGGCGGCGAAGATCTGTGCAGAGGTGGTCACCCGTCGCTCGGATGATGTGTATATAGATACATCGTCCAGCACACGTCGGTTCATGAGCAGCAAGTCGTTACGCATGTTTTCGCCAAGGTCTGTTGCTTGATATCTGGCAGAGTGTGTAGGCTCTCCTCCCCACTTCATGACGAGCTGTAACTTGTCAAGCACAAGATTCTGGTCGGCAGCGGCGTGTCGCGACATCGTGATCTCTGGTATAGAATCGCTCCGCGACATGGCACGTGCTCCAGGCGGACCTGTCGAGTCGTTGACCTCACCAAACTCCACGGGCTTCGTTGGCTGTAGTGATGGGTCTGCGCCAAGCTTCTTTCGCCATTCCTCTACATCATTTGGCTCAGTGGATTCGACCATAGGAACGCTCTGCTTGCGCTCCTTCTTCTCCTTGTTCTTGTCTCCATCTTCAGCATCTTTCTTATCTTTGTCTTTGCCCTCTTTAGGCTTCTTGAACATTGGCTTGATTTGCACCTTCGTACCCGGCCAAGCACCTTTCTTGGCAAGTGCGTTCTGAAGCGTTCGTAGCTTGTTCATGTCTTCGACACCTTCCGACATCGCTTGGCGTACGGCTTGCTGGACGCTGTGCAATGCAGCTTCGCCGACAAGGAGCACTTCTTCCTGGTGACCTTTGAGTAGGTCGACGAAGGGTTTGGTGTGGAAAGTGAACTTGAACTTCTGCTTCGGCGTGCGATCAGCATGTCTGATGACCGCCACCATACCTTTGAGCTTCCACTGGCTCTTGGCGGCTGGAGCTGGGACTGTAGAAGGTGCTTCCGAGTGGGCGACAGATTCGAGGTCGGAAGACACAGGTCGCCCATTTTCTTCGTGTTTGAGATTGTCAACGTATGGCGGCACGGCAGGTGGAGGTAGAACGTGCTCGCTCTTGTCGTTGTGTATAGATCGCGCACGGCTACGCAAGGATCCTGAGCGCTCTAAATCACGCTCTAGAGTCGGTGGTGATGTGATTGGACTAGTCGTGCCGCTTGGGCTCTTGATCGAATGTGGATGTCCGACTTTGTGAGCTGCGTGATGTACGTGATCGCGAAGCTGTGAGATGCTTCTGCTCCTAAAGACGCTGCTGAGCGCCCCACGATGACCGCTGGTTGGAGTTTCGCCCTCTTTACCAAAAGTGGCCTTCTTTTGCACAGAGCCGTCGGGCACGGAAGTTGGTGGCAGCATCATGCGTCCGTAGTCTGGATCTTCAGGCTCGCTTGGGGTAGCGCGACCATCCCATTTCATCTTCTCGCTGATAAACATTCCCTTGAGGATCCTCGCAGCATTGTCGTAGTAGTCATTGTTATCCTTGACAAAGCTCCATCCATTGACGTCGATTACGAAGCTTTGGTCATCGACTCTGAGAAGATCAAAACCACACACTCGCTGCCCAAAGCCTCTCGCAATCTTCGCGGCCATGACGCGCTCTTCAGGAGTCAGCTTCGTGACATAGCGAATTTCCTTGCCATTAGGGTTGCGCTTGACGACGCCATCTACAACCGGTGACTTGCGAGTTTCAGCGTGACAGAAGTCCTCGCCAACAGTGTAGGCCTTCACATCCTCAGCATTTTCCACCTTAAGGAATTGCTCGTAGATGTATGAGCCATTTGGTTCCGTGATGGCCTTTGGAACGATCAAGCTGTCATCCTTTTCGCTTGACTTGTTGTTGACTTTCCGGAATAATCGTCGACCGCCTCCACCTTGGGACTTAGGATAGTAGATGTTGATGTTGTGGTCCTCACCACTGGTTGGCTTCTCAACGAAAGGCTTGCGTAGCTTTTTGCCATCAACGACAAGAGTATCGTTGTCTTCTTCCATGTGTACATCTGTTGGAGGCGGGCAGCCACCACCCCGGCCATCTTCAGATCCAATCAATTCGACCTGAGTAAGCTGCTTCATCCGTGCGGCAATGTCGGCTGTGAGTGCGACTGGACCACCATCACGATTGACCTCAAGACGTTCTGGTGTTGGTACACCAAGCTTGTCCAAAATCATCAAGCACATGCGTCTATCCCAAAGCACGGTTTGCATGGGCAGGTCGTTTACGCAAAATGGTCGACGCAGCTTAGCATATGCAATAGCTTTCTCCAACGGAAAACCATCGCTGAAGAAGGATATAAGAAAGTCGCAAACCGGCCAATTCTCAACATTCTCGTCGAGTATGACTTTGTCTCCGAAGATGATAACGTCAAATTCATTATCCTTACCAACGAGTCGATTGAGGATATTCCTAGAAGGTTTGCTTCGGGCTTTGGAGTCCAATGCGCAGATTCCAATCGTTCCAATCTTGTTCGGATTATTGCTGTTCAACGTCGAGCGATCCATAGATTGCGCAGCGCTGTTCGGGTTGCTAGCCGACACTCGTCTAGATGTGCCAGGCGTCCTACCGCGGATGGTCCTGCCTTGTCTCGACTGCTGACTCGGCGGTGGCGAGGAAGGAGTGTTACTGGGCGAGCCTGACGAATTACCAGACTGGCCTCCCGAGTTGTTTTGTATGTATGCATCTCTTAATGATCCGCTTAGCGAAGGCGATAGAGCTCCATCCTTGCTCTGTGTGGTGACGGAAAGGTTTTGAGTGGCAGTCGTAGTGCGATCGGAGCCTTCCTGCTTGGCTGTATCTTCATGGTCAGTCTCAATGGCCTCTTCCAGCGCATCAAGGACACACAAACCATCATGGTCCGATCCTCCGCCCACCGAGCTTGGGCCTGGGGTAGCATGTCAGTATATCGAGTACATGCGCCAATGCTTTGTGCAACACATACCACTCGCCACGGCACTCTTCCCACTGCCATAGAGTGAAGAGAAAGACATTCTATGGCTATCTGGCTCGCCCTCTGCTCGTCTCGTTGCGCTGGGTATGCCGGAGTCCGGCAGAGTGCCCTTGCGAATTGCCTCGAGTGCACCAGCGATCTCGTCGGAATCGGCCATGTTCGAGCTAACCTGGGCTATGGCGGGCGGCTGGTGGCCTCTTGGCTGGTGTGAGTTAGTCGTGGGCGAGAGTAGAGTCGCGGAAGATCGCCGGCTCGTTGTTTGGTAGCGAAAATTATTAGACTTTGTTGTGGAAGTGCTGTTGGGCGGTGGCATAGAAATACTCGCACGATCGGTCTCGCCCACGGTAGTATCTATGTCGGCATATCGTCCCTTGCGACTGTTGGATGCTGTCGAAGCAGATAGTATGTGGGCAGATGAATGCGATCGGGTCGAGTCTTGCGAGGTGGTTCTAGTCAATGGATTGGGGTCCATGGACGAGGAAGCCATCTCCCGCTCGACCGGGTAGGGACAATTAGAACTAGAGCGAGACAGGCAGTAGCGACTGAATATGTGTGAATGTCTGCTGCAAGGCCAGAGTCAGGCTGCGTACTGTTTGCGCCGCAGTCTTCCGACCTTTTCACACACAGAATTCTTCACATGAAACTGCTGAAGATCTCTATTGACCAGGCCCCGCTGTGGCTGCATGAAATATGCATAAACACAATCCCCGTTAAGGCCGATTAGTGCCAACTCTATTTGGTAGCTGGATTCGAAACTTTTCCCAGGCACGGCGCGGCGAGAATTGAAGATTGTCGCAAAGGCGAGATTTGGGTGAAGATGGAGGTTGATGGGCGCATTGTGAAGCGACAGAAGCTCAGCAACGGCATTGCAAAGCCGCAGCGACAGTCAAAGGCAGGCGCTTCTCGCATTTTCGCGCCATACAGGACCGTCGGCCTCGTCTCGCCCACCGAAGTCCCATTCACGAGTGTTCCATTAGGCAAGACCACATTCCAGATCACGACCTCTGTGGGCAGGAGCTTGCAGACTTACGATCTACGACGGGGTCTCAATTTGGTCTTCATCACCAGACCGCAGACTCCTGAGAAAATCACTGCGACAAAGGCGTGGAAGGACAAGATCTTTGCTGCATGGGGCGGCGAGGATGCCAGTTCCGAAAGAGGCGTGTGGGTGTTCAAGCGAGGCAAGAAGGAGGCAGAATTGGAAGTGCCGGCAGACTGTAAGGAGAATGTGAAAGCATTCTGTGTGTTTGGCTGCTGGGTGATTGGTGTATGCGACACAGAACTGTTGGTGTGGAAGACCACCGACTTCGAGCTGTACACATCGCTGAGGGGAATCTCGCCCATCGCATTCACTAAGTGCATCTCCAGTCTGCCTACTTTTCTGAATAAAATCATTGTCGGCCGAGAAGATGGTAGTGCTGAGATCTGGAATGTTTCGAGCGGCAAGCTGGTATACACAATTTTGCCTCCTTCCACAGCTTATGGTGCTGTCACGGCTATAGAACCCACCCCTGCTTTGTCGCTGGTGGCGATTGCCTTTGGAAAGGGCTCGATTTTAATACACGATGTGCGCGCAGACCAGACTGTCATCCAACTGAGCACACCTGCTGGAGCGCCAGTAACCTCGATATCTTTCCGCACGGATGGCTTGGGTGCTGGCGATGATGGCAAATCTGCAGGTGTCATGGCGACCGCATCGACCGCCACCGGAGACATCACACTGTGGGATTTGAATAATGGTGGAAGAAAGGCCGGTGTGCTTCGGGCAGCACATGCACAGCCGACAGCCGCCGCACCAGGTGGTACTAGCCGAGTCGAGTTTCTGGCTGGACAGGGTGTTTTGGTGAGCAGTGGGCTCGACAACAGTCTCAAATCGTGGATCTTCGACACCACTCCGTTCAGTCCTATACCACGAATCTTGCACGAGCGACGAGGTCACGGCGCACCAGTGTCGAAATTGATATTCCTGCCGACGGCTTCGGATGGCTCAGATGATACAGGAAAATGGTTACTATCGAGTAGCAAAGATCGAAGTCTGTGGGGATGGTCATTGCGGCGAGATGGCCAGAGCACAGAACTCAGTCAAGGTGCCATTCAGAAGAAAGCAAAGAAGCAGGGTTTGCTGTCTGGCGATCGTGATAGCTTTGCGGATCTCAAGTGTCCGCCCATCACGAACATTGCTTGTAGCCTCAATCGCGACGGCGGCATTGGCGCAATACCAGGCAAGCATCCGATCTGGCAGAATAATGGCAAGTCAAAGCAGGTCAGCGCAGAGGTCAGTGCCATGACTGGATGGGAAAGCGTGCTCACGGCGCACGAAAATGATAGCAAGGCAAGGACTTGGTTCTGGGGTCGGAAACGTGCTGGAAGGTGGGCATTTGAGACTGGCGATGGCGGAAACGTCACCTCAGTAGCCATGTCTCCATGCGGAACTTTCGGTGTGGTTGGCTCGGAGAAAGGCGGCATCGATATGTTCAACATGCAATCAGGAATCCAACGACAGCGCTTCCCAGCAAGACTCACTCCGATGCAGGCCAAGCAACTACGGCTCGACGTCGAACGACATGGCTTAATTGAGGAGGGCGATGGCAAGAAGAAGTTCTATCGTGGTCAAGGAAAGCATGCTGCAGCAGTCGTCGGCCTGGCTGTTGACAGCTTGAACAAGACCATAGTTTCAGCTGGTGCAGATGGCAAGATCAAGTTCTGGGACTTCCAGAGCGGTCTGCTACGAGAGCAGGTTGATTGGTCAAGCTCAACGGGTGTTCTGAGCATGCGCTTCCATCGTGGCTCAGATCTTGCCGCCTTTGCATGCACGGATGGTTGTATACGTGTCGTCGATATCAGCACTCAAAAACTCATTCGTGAGCTGTGGGTGTCACGAACACCGATACCTGAGCTGCAGAAGCTTAAGATTAGCGATTTCACATTTTCGGACGACGGTCACTGGATATCTGCTGGCATGGGCCAACTCGTGTTTCTCTGGGATCTTCCAACCGGCCATCTCGTCGATGCTTTCAAGCTCAAAGCAGACTGCAATACTCTTGCGTTCTCGCCCACGGGAGAATATCTCGCTACAGCAACGCAAGACACAGTAGGTGTTGACATCTGGACGAATCGCGGCCTCTTTGCCCATGTCGCAACTCGAGCCATTTCCCAACGAGATCTCCTCTCGATCATCCACTCCACATCTGCTCAAGCTCCTACAGCATCAGGTGAAGGCGGTCAAAACCTCATCACAGCAGATCTCGACGAAGAAGATGCCGAAGACGATACAGCCCTCCTCCTCTCTTCAGACGACCCAATCAACGCCCTCTCCACAGACCTCATCTCCCTCTCCTTAGTCCCCAAATCCCGTTGGCAAAACCTCCTTCACCTGGACCTGATCCGGCAACGCAACAAACCGACGGAAGCCCCCAAGAAACCCGAAAAGGCCCCCTTCTTCCTACCTTCCCTCCAAAGCGGACAGAAAGCGCTACCGTCCTCAGAGCCCAACACAACTGCAGCAGACCTCGAAAAAGAACGAACTCGAATTGCAAAACTTTCTCAATCAGGTCAAAAATCTCAATTCACGAATCTCCTTCACCAGAACTCAGCCTCACCTGAAGATCATGGTCTTTTCATCGACCACCTCAAATCTCTATCTCCAGCAGCAGCAGACATAGAGATCCGCTCCCTATCCACGAATGACAATGAACACAGCCTATTCGTTCGGGCTCTTACATCTGTTCTGAAATTAAAACAAGATTTCGAGTTAGTACAAGCTTGGATGGCAGTTTTCTTGAAAGTTCATGGAGATGTTGTGATCGCGGATGAGGAATTAAGGACTGAGGTGATGGAGTTTAGAGAAGTGATGGATGTTGAGAAAAAGAGAGTAAGACAGTTAGTTGGATTCTGTGGTGGTATGGTGGGATATTTGAGGGCTGCGAGGGTCTGATGTAAGATAGGAAGGGAGACAGATGTGCAGCAATATCAAGTCATGATCATCAATTAAAAGCGACTGGTCAAAGTCTAGGAACTACGAAATAACACGGCCGCTTCCCCACCGATATGAAAACAATGGGATGCCACAAGCGTCAAGGTCCAGGCATTCCAGCAGCACTACCGTCCATTCTCCTCCGCGGATGAGCATACTCAATGACTCCAGCATGGAGGCCACCCACAGCCCGCTTAGAATCAATACGACGGAGTCTCATAAGCCACAGTCCCACTCCCAGCCGGCGTCCCACCTCTCTCCGTTCCACCACCACTAACCATCGACCTCCTGGCTCTTGTCGGCTGATAAGCATACTCAATACCCCTAGCATGTAGCCTGTCAACAGCCTTCTTATCAAGCACGACCTTATCCCAATTTCTGGGTAGCTGGGCACCAGCAAGTAGCATGGTAGTCTTCATGTTCCTGCTCTTGAATCTCAGATCTTCCGCGGAACGCTTCGTCAAACGTGCTTCTCCTGTAGGAATGAGTTCGTTGTCGATGGCTTTGAGACTTGCGTAGCTGATGCCATCGTCGCAGTGGTTTTCGATGAGCTCCATCAAGGCAGACTCTTCGGATGGGTCCCAGGGCTGTCGTTGTTGGGTGGGTTTCGGGGCCATGGTGCGGTTGGTGAGGGCGTCGACTTTCCATTGTTGGTAGGCTGTGGAAGGTGGTGGTGCTGGGTCTTCTGGGTCGAAGGCTTGTGGTCGAGGAGGGATGGCGGAGCCTGGGTTTTTGCGTTGGCGTTTTGCTGGGCTTGGTTGGGTTGGTGCTGATGAAGGCGGATAGTTCGAGGGGCCAGCAGCAGCACTTTCTGCGCCGATGCTTGGATAGCGTGGAGCTTGGCCGAAGGACGTCTCTCTTCGAAGAGCATCCGCGTTGGAATGGTCGCGAGTGTCTTCCTCGAAGCCTTCGTCTTGGCTTGGGTTTGGAACTTCCTCCTCAACAGTCGCTTGTGTGCGTTTGCGCTTGTTGGGTCTAGCGCTTGGAGGTGGACGTGCGTCTGGCTGTGTCTCGTCAAAGACGTCCATATTCGGGTCGATGAGCACTGCGCCCTCTTGTCGGTCGGTGAGACGAGCTTTGGCTTTGCTTTTGTTTCTCTTCGCTGCATCTTGGAATCCTTGTATAGCAGATATCGTGGAAGCAGGAATACCAGACTGCTCAGCAGCAGCATCTACTTCCGGCTCTTGATTGTCGCCGAAGTCTCGAGCAAGCACGTCTTCGTGCTCATTTGTAGTGGGAGCAACCATTTGAGCAGTTGGGGCAGTCGCAGGCGGTTCCAGAATTTGTCTCTCCTTTGCTTTGAGTGCTGCCATGACACTCTTGCCGCCGAGACTTCTGCGCGGAGTAGAACCGCTCTTGGTCAAGTTCTGCTTCATCCGCTCTGCATGACGGGTATCGAATCGCCGCTCTGCCTCCTGCGCCAAGCTCTTGACGATTGCTTCGACGCCGCCAGCAGCAGCAATTCGCCTGTCAAGCTCTGTTGTTCGGGCTTCGTAGTATCTCAGGACATGTGATCTGAAGTCGTCCCACTTGAATTGCGTCTTCAGCTTGCCATTCGATGCTGTAGCATTTTTGCCGGTCTTGTCTTTGAAAGCACTCTGGAGCACTTTGACAAGATCCGTGATCATCTGACTTGCTCTCTTGAAGTCTGCCTCACTCGCTCTGGCGAGACCAAGATTCTCGATGTGTTTGAATTGACCTTCGTTATCGTAGAAGACGTTTGCAATCTCATCGTGAGGTGCAAAGTTGGGATCAGTAGCAATTGCAGCATCTAGACGTCTGATAGCAAGATGCGCTGCTAGGTTGAGCCAGAGCTCGACAGCAGCGAAGCTGAATTCGCCGCCAGCTATGCCGACCGGAAATGCCATGTCGAGTCTTTCCAGTGCATCCGTTGCTCTCGGTGTCCAGTCCCCAACATCACAAACAACCAATACGCTGTTCAGCATCTGAGCCAGATTAGCCTTGAATATGATATCGTCAGGTCGCCATGGCGCGGCTGGTAGGACGTCTAGGGATGGCACCGGCTCGCCAAGAAGTGCTCCAAGGACAATACGAGGCTGGATGTATTCCTGAGAACCGAAGCTTGGCTTGTGAAGTTTAAGCGTAGCCAAACGACGATTGTAAAGCTTGTTATGCTTCGAACCCGTCTGCTTGATCTCCTTCCACAATGCTGGAGAAGTTGCAGGTCCTTCCGCAGCAAGCAATTTGGCCAGGCTGTCAGAAGCCGAGGCGAGATCTGGCAAGACATCGACAATGACTTCATGATCTAGCTGCTCAATCTCCTCTTGCGAGAACGAGGTCTTAGCTGTAGTGCCAGAGATGGCTGAACCAGCAGATGCGCGTCGAGGCGATGGCCGATGAGTAGCTTGCTCGACATTGAGCTGTTGGGCAAGTTGCGCTTCAGTGGCATCATCATCATCTACGATAGCGTTCTCATCAACAGTGGGCAGATCTGAAGAATGTCAGTATGCCATCTTGCTCCGGACCCGAAGGCTAATGTAGGAATTGGCGCGTTTGGTGTTCGTAACCCTTCGCTTGTCGGTAGGGTATGCAACCCTCCGATGTTTACTTCAAGCGATAAATGTTCAAATCACTTACTTGCGGCTTTTGCTTTTGGCTTTCTTCCACGCTTTTGCGCAGCAGCTGGTGCTGTGCTACTGACGGCGATTTCATTGTCGGGCCCTTGTTGCTGTGGTTCAGCGCTCTGGCTACGTGTCGCGCGACGTGTGGATTGCGCCGGCGCCGCGGTAGGCCCTTCTGGCGCGGTCGACGAGATTCTGGCCATATTTAGGAGCAGATTGACGGTTTACAGCGGCATCAGTGTGGATTTGCAAATGCGATGAGATATGTTGGTGATCAAGACTGAAGGGTTGTTGTGCCCTTTGCCTGCCTAGACAACAACCTAAACCCTAAGGAAGTCACGTGTGGCAATCATCGCGCGGCACGGCTCGCGGTTCTCTTCTCTTTCCACGACGCGTTTTCTCATTCACTTGCACTGGTCACGATCTCCTCGACATGCATGAACTCATCTACCGTTCCGCATACAATTCATATGCCACGGCGACTGGTATATAGAATGTCTAGGTCTAGATCTGCTCGAGCTCCCTGCCAGGAGTCGGCCCTGGTTTGATGCCCCAAGCTTTGCAGGATTCATTGGAAGTGACAGTCAGCGAGCCGCTTTCCGAAGAACGCCAAGTCACTTCTGCAGAAGGTCTAACGCTTTCCGAACGCAGTAGCTGCGCGAGACCGTTCAATCTCCTTTCTGATCTCCCTCCCAAGCCAGATATCGACAGCTGTTCTGTGGTGGCGCATTCGCCGAGTGTCTATTGTTCTCTGTGTCGAGGTAGTGCACGTTGCCAGTATCCGCTGCAGTACTACCAACACATCGTCAACCCGAGATTCCACCAACATTGCTGAGTACGTCAGCGAGACGTGCAACCAGGAGACCGCCGACCTCCCTTTCTCGCCGTCTGGCCCGGCTTGGGGCATTCGATTCTCATTTCCTGCAACTTCTACACATATCACCTAACCATGAGGTTACGAAAGGCATCACCGCTTCTCCTGCTACTTGCGCCGTCCCTGGTCACCTCCGCGGACGTGCCCAGACCAGCAGAGGGCACAGAAGTACTTAGCAATGATGAGATATTGGCTCTGAACCACGCGCCGAAGCCCGCGCAGACCACGAAGGGGGCGGCATTGGATGAGGCAGCAGCGAATGCGGGAACAAAGCCAACGAGCACGAGAAAATATGTGGGCACCGAAGATGCGCCTGTTGATGGGTTGGACGGCAAACCGCATGCTGGACCATTCGTAGACAGACCTGCTGAGGATGCCCGAACGAAGAAGGAGAATGCTGCGGACTCAGCCGCGAAGGCAGTCCCAACATCATTAGAGAAATTCGGCAAGCAGGAGATTCCCGAGAAGAATGACGGTGTCATGAACGACGATACGAGAACTCCCCCAAAGAAGGGCACAACAGGCACAGAAGGTGGTATCAGCGAGAAGGAGAAGGCACGAAAAGAGAAGGAGGGCTCGACTGAAGAGAAGACGCCACAGGAACCCAAGAAGGCGCCTCCGTTGCCGCATAGCGAGGACAAGCATATTGAGGGTTCGAAAGAAGGTGCATCGACAGAGGGCAAGCAAGCGTCGATTCAGGACGGTAAGGATCCGATCACTGGAGAGACGACAACGAAGAAGGGCAGCGGGTATGGCGAGGCTGGATACTTGTTGGAGAAGCCCACGAATCTACCTGAGAAGCCGCACAACATTCCACATCCGGAGCCTAACACAGCGAAGGATGACTTCGGGCCACCAGTGCATCCCGAAGGCGGCAAGGATAAGTGGCTTGTCGACACCATGCCGGACACTGAAGGCAAGACGAACCCAAGACCGCCAAAGTCGAAGACATCTACGCCTGTCGCTACGAAACCTGTGGAGGAAATGGAATGGCATGAATGGTTCCACTCTTTTGTGCTCTCCTTCACTATGATCATCTTCTCTGAGATCGGTGACAAGACATTCTTGGTTGCGGCTCTCATGGCCATGCGACATGCCCGACTATTGGTCTTCTCCGCCGCCATCTCTGCACTGATCGCGATGACCGTGCTATCAGCCGTCCTAGGTCATGCATTTCCGACACTTCTTCCCAAGAAGCTCACAACCTTCGTCGCTGCGATCTTGTTTTTCGTCTTTGGCGCAAAGAGCATGCGAGAAGGTTTGGCAATGGACAAAGATGCAGGCATCGGAGATGAAATGCGCGAGGTCGAAGCCGAGCTTGAGGAGAAGGAGCACACCATGCGGCGGAAATCTAAGGGCTCCATGTCTGCATTCGAGCTCGAATCTGGACGAGGAAGGAATGGTGAACTTTCACCGCCTCTTAGCAGGTCGCCGAGTCCACCGAAGAGATCGGGCGGGCTATCAGGTCTTACGAATCTGCTGAGTCTGGTGCTCAGCCCAGCGTGGGTGCAAACATTCATTATGACTTTTCTAGGAGAATGGGGCGACAGAAGTCAGATCGCCACGATTGCAATGGCAGCTGGTCAAGATTACTGGCTGGTAACGCTGGGTGCCATCCTTGGTCACGCATGCTGTACTGGACTGGCAGTCATCGGAGGCAGAGCGCTTGCTGGTCGGGTGTCGCTGCGTGTTGGTAAGGACATTCTCACATCTTGTCATTCGAGCTCCTACTAACGATCCTTTCTCACCAGTTACCATCGGCGGCGCAGGCGCTTTCCTTGTCTTCGGCTGCATATACCTTTTCGAGTGCCTCACTGAGTAGGACTCACCCTTCAAGCGCCGGGTCGGCGTCATTTTCTCTACCCTGGTACTCCTGATCGCAATTTGGTACACGATCCTCATATCGCGACTGCCATTTCGCCGTGCTACACAAGTAGACCCTCCGCTTGGCCCGAGGCATGCAAAAAGACAGCGATGCTAGCAGCGTCTGACACGGGTCCAGACTCAGCGCTATCGACATTGAAAACAACCTTTCTGGAGATGTGATTTATAGCCCGACCATACTAATACACATTGTAATCTACTCCTCCGCCCCCGGTCTGGCGAGAGGCAAAAGTGCGAAGATATGAAACGAACAGACGATAAGAGTTCCAGCCATGCATGGACGTGGAGCGAGGAGTTGGCGGTCAAGCGCGGCGCAATGTTTCTTCTTTGAGTGTGTGGATGTAACTGGTACGGCAAAAAATTCCCGTGCGCACGAGCAAGTGCTTGTTTTCTTGCATAGGAATTGGGTGGAGCGAAGCCTCCTGAAAGGAGTGCAACTGAGCATTCGGAAAGAATGAGGAAGAGAACGGAGCTATTCTGTACGTTGGTATCGAACAGTGGTCAAGATCAGGACCTTCAATCTACCCCTGCGGCCCTCACTTTCCTCCAATCCCAGCGCATCATCGCTGACACCGACACTGGCTGAGACTTGACCTTTCTACGTGCACTCCATATTCGCGAGTAGTATCGATGTCCCTCATCGGAATGATGTGGTAATCGATGCCAACCAGTGCATAGGTTGTAGCTATGTGCGCATACCAACGCTCACCTTAGGGTTGGCTGGCGAGCTTAGGGTAAATCTTGGCGCCGACGACATTACAGATCTCGGAATTTCTTCTTCGTCTTTCGTATACGAAGTTCTTCTGTTATTCTGATATTGTTCATTGATGTGGAGCGCCAATGCATGCATTGTTGTCGCGTTATGCTCGATTCCACGAATTGTGTCGATTTACAAATTCGGGCTTTTGCTCGAGGTTGACCGCCACTTACTAGTTTACAGTGCTCCTGTGTCGCAACGGCAACAGCGATAGCGATCAACAAAGATTCTTATGAGATTGGCTTAAGAGTGAGCTAAAGACACGACCAGTATCAGTCTGCCGAATCCTGTTGCATGTGATAGATGAGCATGAATTGGGCGTTGTTGAAGAAGATCAGACTTCTTACAGCAGTTCTTGCTTCAGCAAGATGACGGCTTTATTGCTGTTCTACCGCTAATGCATTTGATGTCTATACTGAAATGACATTTTTTGACGTTCACCCAATGTGCAACCGATTGACATACTGCATCAGCTTGTGAAGCACCACATGGCGAGACTCGTACACAATTCCTTCCTTCCCATGTGTACACCAATGACATCAGGTCCGAGACCCTTCATCCGACTGTCGGAGCTTCACTGAAGAAGAGAATTCCTATGCCGCAATACCAGCCGCGCCGTGTTTCGAAATGCTTATAGAATCGTACGGCTATTCTAGCTGCAGTGATCAGGCGTGCAAGCGTACAGCAAGACATCTGGAGGCGTTGAGATTCATGCATGTACACATCAAAACATCGAAGGATTGAAGATACGAAGCAAGATGTCACTCCTCAATCAGGACATGCTCGACAAGTCCTTTAGCCGGTCAGGATGGCAGTCCCTCAGACATGTCACTACTACATCTCGATCAGGACGTGCTCGACAGCAGCCATCACCAAACGAGTTTCATGAAGGCCTCGACCCGGATGAACTTCGCAGAAGCTAGGATGTAGCCAGAATAGCACTATTGCAATGCTTGTTTTCTGACGAACTTCTAAGACATTCTTCGTCAAGTAGATATCATCACGAACTTCGGAAGAACGAAGATGGAAAAGTCATATCGTGTCTATCGTTCCAAGCACTATGAATCGTGCAACAAAGCCTTTTCTAGTTTGTAAGAAGACCCCAGTTAGCACAAGGACTTGGCGCACCAGATGGAGGTCGGCACAGGTCTCGCGAGTGATGAGTGGTCAGAGACACCGCGCTAATCTGGGATGATGTAGAGAAGTGCAGTAGTGTTTTCTCTTATACTCGCCGCGACGGCTCCGCGGATGGAGACTCTGCAGGCGAAGGCGATTCGAATGTTCTCTCGCCTTGTTTTCACCGAGAAGGAGAGATGCGGTTTTGTCGTAGAGTTTGAGTTGGAGTGAAAGCAGGGAAAGAAATCAACCGGCGCCGATTTTGGCTTGAGGAGACGTGCTGAAGTTTATGCGTAGCGTGAGGTGAAGCGCAGCGCAGCCGGGACTTCCCATCCAGATCAGCGTCTCCCAGGGAAGGAGCGTCTGTCAGACAGCCCATTCACTCTTCACGCCCCATACACCGCACAACAACACCACCCGACGCCCATTACACTCGCTATTCTTCCCATTCGAGGGGTCGGACGTACATACTGGCTGCGCACGTTTGGACGACACGATTCTTGGCAGATTTTGGTGAGGAACTTGAAGGGGGCTGTGTAGGCCAAAGTGGCCGGCAGCGATAGAACGACAACATGATGGACAATCGGAGATCGCTGCTGGACGACGATGCGACGCCGACACAGGAGCGCGCGAACGTATTTAGCGACGAGTTTGAGGTCGACGACGACGATTTCTTCGTCGCCGATGGGTTCAGGCCCAATGCCGGCGAAGAAGCGCACAACCGCCAAGGCTCTGTCGACGGGCAGCCCATAAGGAGTGTGTCAGCACATTTCGCCACAAATCCAGTATCACACATACCGCCGGCCATGGCGAGTGGACCTTCGAGAAATTCGATACGGAAATCGCGGTCGCAGGCAAATCCCTTTGCTAGTCCGGACGACGATGAACCCGCGTCACCGGGCGAAAGGCATCACAGTCTCGAGTTCGAACGAGATGGCGCCGTGCGGCGATCCGTCTCCTCGGCATCATCTTCACAATTTGCGCCCACGAATACACCACGATTTGGCGCAGGACCGAGCCATCCGTATGGCATATACCCACAGGGCACAATGGCGCGCACACCGAGCCTAGCAACACAGTCTACGATACGGCCCAATGCGCGACAGTCATACTCACAGAATCGTCCAGCTCACCCGTATGCCATGTATCCACAAGGCGTAGACGATGATATGGACGACGAGGATGACGATATTGCTATACATAACCAGAATCCCGTTGTGCCGGTAGGGTTCCCTGGCCTAGGCCAGAATTACACACGGCGGATAGGACCAGATGGTGAGGACCAAGACTTAATAGGCGAAGACGGACACACAGAACAACTACCGCCATACAGTCGATATCCCGAGGATGGCCCTGAGAAGATGCCTCTGCTGCCCATGGCGCTGCATAGCAGAGCGCCTGTGGCCGGCACTGATCCTGGCATGCCATTGATGCATACCACACTACAGCCACCACCTACACCGCAGCCACAGTCAATGACAGATGAGTCTGCATTGGAAAGACAACACACACGCATGTCGCGCATGTCGGGACAAGCACTTATCAACTCAGGCTCGTCAGACACCACGAGCATGACGAACAAGTCGTGGAAAGAGAAGTCATGGAAGGAGAAGAGGAAGACGCGCTTCTGCGGTATTCCATTCTGGTGGATACTGCTCGGCGTCTCTGTGGTAACATTCATCGGTGCTGTCCTCGGAGGTGTGATTGGAGGATTCGTTGCAGGTGGTAAACATGCCCGCGATAAGTAAGTTGTCATCCCATTGTGCTGCCATGAGCATATACTAATATGGATACATCAGGAACCCCACGGTCACTGTCGTAACGTCGTTGTACGATGCTAGCCTAATCGCCTCACCGACGTCCGGCGCTCCCCCAACTGGCACGTTTGGGCTTACTCTAGGCGCGCCTCAGGAGACACAATGTGACTGCTTGCCTCAACACAGACAGCAAGCCGCATGGAGTTGCGACCTGACACCTAACTCAGCTTTAGGTATCGTCATCGGGCCGCCTCCGGATGCTGGACCAGGTCTGGGCGCTCAGGTGTTCGACGCCTCATATGATGAGACGATTGCATATGGCGCACAACTTTCCAGCATGAACACAAGCTTCTCCAAATTCTTGACTGTTCAGGACAATGATGCACCCGCAAACGGCCCAGCATTCTACTTCCAGCAATTCTACGACAAGGTCGTCGTCGTTCCAGAAAATGCTATTAAGCGGGATAATGACAAGAAGTCGAAACGAGGCTGGTTTGTGCCTGGACCTGAGTGGTCAGTGCCAAAGGAGTTCCATGTTCGGAAACAACTTGCCAGTCCTGGTGAGCAGCCTTGGTTCTGCGTCTGGAATGGCACATTCCTAGAGGGATTCATCTATGTGACACAAACGTACACACCGCCGGCCTCGACGACCACAGCATACAACTCTTCGTCAAAGGCACCACCGACGGGATCGTCAGGGCCACCGCCGACATCTGCTAACACCACACCAGTCTCTGGCGCACCTGCCCCCACGCCAACAGGCTCACCCACGCAGCCTCCGGATTTGGTCACAACAACCATGTCCTTCCCGTGGACTACTGCCACGGTCACCGCACCAGCATCTCAACTTGACGGCTTCAGGAGCAGGTTCAGCGCTGAGGCACAGAAGCAAAAAGAGTATGCTGATGGGAACGAGCACCGCAAACGCTCACCAAACATTGCTCCAAATGATCTCTGGAGTCAATTGGATGTCTTCCCGTACCTCTTCAAGCTTGAAGAGAGGAGACTACCTAACAACCCAATCACTCCATACTGTCAGCAATATCAAATTCTGGACAATGGGAAAGCGAACTGGGTCGGCGATGACAATGGCGAACCGATCATCATCGACCTAGACGAAGATGATCCGAGCTTCTCCGCTTACGAGAGCGCTGGTATTGCCTCGACGAACTCTAAGAGAGGAATCGCCGGGAGCTGCCACTGCCAATGGATGAGCGGAGTGGATGAGGACGACCCGACCAAGCGAAAGCGATGACTTTTCCCTAAACCTTCACCATAAAGACTTACACGCCGGCGCTTGCTATTTCATTTTGTTTATTCAGATCTTGACACGGTCGTACAGCACTGGCCGGAGTTTTTCACTTTTCTTGTTAAGTTTTTGCAAGACCAAATACAGGAGTTGGGAGTCAGACTAGGACATATTGGCATGGACAAACGCAGAGTGCGAAACTGGGAATGAGCGATGGAGCTGGTGTTCTTTTTTTGTTGTCGTCTGTTATGGAACTCGACTGCTGACCAAAAGCGGAGTTTTTGTTGCGTCTGTTTGGTCGTGGATGATTGAGTGAGGCCACGCGTGCCGTCGTGGACTGGCATACCTCGGGACGGAGGTAGCGAGTTTCAAGCAAGAGAGAGCGCTTCTATGAGCATACAATAATGCTATACCTTGTGAGGTTCATTTGACATTTCAACGTCCCATCGTGTGTTGTGCAACGAGAATGTTTCCGGGTCCTTCCAGTGGAAAGGAAGGCCTGATTCCATGCGCGACCTTTGCTACGTCGAAATGATTAGATCGAGATGTGGTGAGCGATACATTGTGGTGAAAGGCTGACATGTGACGCCCAACCGCACCTTCTCAAAGCAGAATTTTGACTTTTTAAACTCCGACATCCCTGCCATTTCTATTCGTGCCTTCCACCTCAAAAGCTTCAGTGAATAGGTCAGCTACGATGTAAAGTGAATCACACTTGCTCTGACCAACCAGCGCTTTCTAACCTCAACTTCAACTTGAACATGACTTCTTGCCTGCATTAGCGACTCGACCCTGCCAGCAATATTCCATAACGCCGGCAACAAACCAGACGTCGAGAACACAATCCTCTCCTTGGAGCCAAAAAAACTGCTTTCGCGAAAATGGTGTTCGGTCCTATCCCGAACCGCGAATACCATGAAGGCTTCATGCGGAAAGCCATCGAAATGGCACAATTCGCCCTCGCCAGCGACGAGACACCAGTCGGATGCGTCTTCGTCCATAACGGCGAAGTCATCGGACGAGGCATCAACGGTACGAACGCAAGTTTGAACGCAAGTCACCTCACCTCTTCCCACTCCATCACCATACTAATGTCGAATCCCAGGGCACCCGCCACGCAGAATTCGTCGCCCTAGCCGAAATCATGGCTCATCACCCACAATCAATCCTCCACGAAACCGACTTATACGTGACTGTAGAACCCTGCATCATGTGCGCCTCCGCACTCCGACAATATGGGATCCGAGCCGTATATTTCGGCTGTTTGAATGATCGTTTCGGAGGTTGTGGTGGTGTGATGAATATCCATTCGGATCCGGGAATCGATAGTACTTTTCCTTGTTATGGTGGGTTGTTCAGAGAGGAGGCGATCATGTTGCTTAGGCGTTTCTATGTCCAGGAGAATGAGAAAGGTGAGAGAGCGAAGCGAGCGTACGCGAGGACCTTGACTTTGCTGATGCTAATTTTTGTGTAGCGCCTGACCCCAAGCCCAAAAAGAACAGAGAACTCAAGACAGAAATTTTACCGGTCACTGTGACACCTACGACAGGTGCGCCTACGAATGCAGCAGCTGCAGCTCGAGCTATTGCAGCAGCCAAGGCACCAGTACCGCAGCTCGCACCTATTCCGACTCCGGTCTTGGGTGCTCAGAATGCGACGCAGAAGTCTGCACCTGTTGCTGCTACGCCGCTTGCTACGCCGAGTATTGAACAGCCGACGGGATCGAGCAAACCCAGTGGCTAGTAGTCTTGGGGCACTGATGCGGATAAGCTACGACCTGTTGTGAGACTGCCGACTAGGGAGGCGTATGATCGGAAATGGCGCGGTGGGCATTGAGGTCCCCGAGGTGAAGATGGGAGATATTTCCCGTCATGGCTATCGAGCATTGGCATCGAGCATCTTCTGAAGACGCGAGTATACCCATCAGCATTTACTGGACACGGCAATTTCACACAGCTCAAAGCGAGATGAGGCTCAGCACGTCACCCACAACAGGTATTTCGAGCAGGACTATCCGACAGAATCGAGAGAACAGCCATAGAGTCACCACGCGAGACAGGCGAACAGGATACAAGGCAGATGTATAATTTGCACAACATACCACCAAGATGAAAGACGTAGCGGAACAGCTTGCTCAAAAAGATAGAAAGATTTTCTCTCGCGAACGAAGACGTGAGTGCTAAACAGGGTATCCCACCCAAACCGCTATGCTCCTGATCTTCCACCAAGAAGTCACAACACATCACATATGTTACACTCGGCGACATATCTCTCCTCTTCGCCGTGGACCCACTGCAATCGTCTGTCTCGTCCTTCATCGGCCTGCTAGCGAATACGCGCGGCATGGGGCGTTTTCATCGCGTTCTCGGCGAATTTCCAGCGGCATAGCGCACATGCCTTGGATCACGCGTCTGCACTGTAGTCCAGCCCTTCCAGCGGCGCTTGCTTGTAGGAATATTCTACTCCTTCCCGCGTCAAATCTTTATTGTCACATGGGCATCATTTTGTTCCCATTGGTCACACCTTCCGCCTTCACACTCCACTGCCATTCCACCCACCGCCCTGAGCACTCTGACCATTCCAGCCTTCTTCCAGCGATCTATCCTCCAACATCCGGACAAAATTACGGTCCTGGCCTTGTGCACCATGTCTGCTAGTACCTCCAGCACGACTGGTTCTCCTTCGGCCAATAGAACCCACATCAGAAGCGCTTTGTCCTTCCGCGGGTGGAGGGTAATATGCTGGTGATGGCTGTAATCTGATCGGTTGCGACGGATCGAGATGTGAGACAACTCGTTGTAGTGCGGGCGGAATGCCGTTGCCGTCCATTGTGCTGGCTCTTTGTCGACCGGCTGCGGCACGCGTGGTCGCTTGCGCGTATAGGTTGGGCTGCTGTTGCTGTGCGTAAGGGTGCATCCCAGCGGCTGGAGGTGGCTGTTGAATCATGGGCACTTGCTGGCCGTACGCTGATGCCGAGGGTGGGTTCGAGGGGTATGGCGGTGGTGCGCCTTGATGGCTCGGACTGTACATGTTCGAGTACATCGCAGCTTGCTGCTGCTGTTGCTGTTGCGCTGCCTGCGGTGTCATCGGATAACCTGGATTCATGCCGTGCATGGCATTAGCGTATGCGGCGTTTGCGGATTGCTGCTGCTGCGCAGCCTGTGCCTGCTGTGCTCGTTGCCGCGATAATGCTTCTGCTTGCTGCTGTTGCTGAACACCAGGTGCCGGTGATCTTGAGCTATTCTTAAGACTCATTTGCGCTTGCGGCTGGAACGGTCCGGTGAACTTCTGCTGTGTAATGAAAGGATGTGTTCGAGCTTGTTGCGGTGTCCATCGCTCAAGCGGGTTTATGTTCAGGAGACCATGAACAAAATCGATAAAGGCTTCACGATTCGCCATTTCTATAACGTGTCAGTGTTGTTGGTCAATGTGAATTCGCATGCAGCTCACCTCTCTCCATCTCGTTCTGCTTCATGCCTTTCCTTGGCATGGGATAAGCCCGAATGATATCCGGTAGTCGTGTTTGCTGGAAGTACTTCTTGCTCGGCTGTTCTTTGGTGCCACGTTCCCTAGAATACTGCTCCATCGATTTGAGCCTGTACGTTCTACGCCCAAACTCATCGTGAACCTTTTCGAAGAACTCTCCAGACTGCTTGCCGACCTCCAACATCCAGTTTGGCGGAAGACCTAGCATTTCTGTTATCCGCGAGACTTGGTTATATTCGGAGGAGCCGGGGAACAGCGGTAGACCAAGAAACAATTCCACCACGATGCAGCCAAGTGACCACATATCTATCGCAGCTGAGTATGGTAGACCCAGCAGCACCTCCGGCGATCGGTAAAAGCGCGACTGGATGTAGGTATATACGGTCTGCCTTTCGTCACAAGCAGACCCAAAATCGATAATTTTGATGATTGGACTCTCAAGGCTGCGTGATGTTAGTTGTGCCCAGCAAGTATTTCTCAGAAACTCACTTTTTGAGCAATATGTTTTCCGGCTTCAAATCGCAATGTATCAGCTTGGCTTTGCTCAGCAGACACAGCCCATTCAGCAGCTGCTGAGCGAAGACTCGCACAAGTGTCGTGCTCAAACCTCTGAACTGATTCTGCTTGATCAATTCGTAAAGATTGACCGACAAGAGCTCAAACACCAGACACAAGTGTTGCCTGTGAATGAATGTATCCTTGAGCCTCAAAATGTGGTGGTCGTCATTTTTGTCCATTCTCCCGTTCAACAGGTCCAACACGGACACCTCCATCATGCTCTGATTGAAGTATGCAGTCTTGTTCTTCACCACTTTCACTGCCACGACTTCCTGTGTTTTCAGATTCTGGCACTTTACCACCTGTCCGAATGTGCCCTGGCCCAAGACATCCAGAATCAGATATCTGTTCTTGTGGTTTGTCTCCTCCGATCCGAGGATATCATTCACATAAAGAATGTAATCGCTGTCTTCGTTATCGTACCCGTCATTCTTGACTCCTTTGCTTGGCTTCGTGAGCACTCGGCGCGGATTTCGCGAGCTCTCGTACTGGAACGTGGGGTTACATATTCGGTAAGTAGCTGGCAAATGCGATGTAAGTGCTTGCAGAGGACTAATGAAGCCTCCCTCGGGATTCGCTCTTCGGAAGGGAGGCTGCGAATTCACTCTTGCGTCCAGATCGGCCGTGTTGTATACTCTCTGAAACTGCGGCACGATATCCCCATTTCCTGACGCTGAAGTTGGCTTTTTCTCCGGCTCTGGCTCATTTCCAAAAACGGCATTCAGCTGCTGTGTCGCAGACTGAGGGTAATACGACGCAGGCGACATTGCAGATTGTAGAGGCGGCAGTTGTGAAGTGTGTGCTCGCGACGAAGAGGGCGGGGAAGCATAGTATCTGCCTTGCTGTGTGGGTGAAGCATATTGACTCTGCCTGCTTGGAGATTGACGCGCGGATTGCTGTGGGGTGTATGAGGTATAGTGGTTGGAGGGGATCTGGTGTTGCTGAGGCGGGCTCGCAAACGTGTTCGGCGAGGTGTTCATGGGTGAATATCGCAATCGCTGAGAGCCGTCATCCTGTTGTGCGTGGGCAGGCAGATATTGCGCCGACAGCCTGCTGGTATTGGGCGGGCGCGAGTACTTTTGCTGGTTAAAGGGATCGGCGTCGGTGTCAATGTCCATTTCGCTGCCATTGTACTCCATGTTTGCGTTGCGCGTGCGATCGGGGAGAGCAGTGCTTCCCGGGGCGGAGGTGGTCGAGGGTGACTGCAACGAGAGCGTCTGCAATGGCGTGGACAGCTGCGTGCTCTGGTTCTGGTTTTGGGTGTGGTTGTGGAGATTCTGCCCGTAAGACGGCGTGGTCGCTGCTCCTGCTATGTTGCTGCTGTCATATCGATCCGCAAGCGACGAGTCAGGGGGTGCAGGTGCAGGTGCAGTCGGCAAGACAGAAACAGGAGCAGTTTCCATTGAAGTTGCGGGCGGCCAGAAGTGGAAACGAACAACAACTCAGGTCGCAGCGGTTGACCCAGCGAGGCGGAGCGAGGTCTGAGCAGTGTAAGCGACCACCACAACGACACTTAGCGCGCGCGCGCGCGCGCTGGAACACCACACACTGCTTGCTCCAAGAAATGGTCCGGTTGCTGCGGTGCTCCGCGCTCAGCACAGCGCGCTCTCTGGAACTACTCGACAGCGGTAGCGGTAGCGGTGGTAGTGGTGGAGGCCCAACGCTCGACTCCGCGATGACGAGCGCGTAAAGCTCGGTCCTGCTTCTCCAGTCCAAGTCCAGGACAAAGGGCGGCAGAGGGGGTTCACGGCGTCAATGGATCTCGCAGTACGATATCTGGACCATGCAGCCGCAGCTGCTTGAAGCCCCGAAAAGAAAATGTCGTGTACGGCAAAAAAGCAGCTCTGGATCAAAAGTCCAAACGACTCAAAGACCTCGTGCGGCAGACCGGACAAGGTCAGGTCAGCCTGCGGCGGGAACGTTTGTGAAGGGTGGGTGGGTGGAGTGGAATAGTGGACTACCATTGGCAAACTCTACTTGAACACACCGTGCAAAGCCACACATGTGCTGTCCTGCAATTCTACTCCTACGCTTGCATGTGATACTGTCACAGCATATGATATAATTCCTGCGCTTCTTGTCTGCGCTCTTCTCTCCTATTTCCCCTGCACACTGCTGGACTTGGACGAGCTTTGGGCGTCAATCATCAGCCAGCCTCACCAATTCAGGCTATTGGTCACTCGAAGCTTGCACCTTTTCTTGAGCCCAACAGCAGGCCATGAAACAGGCCGCTTCGTCCAAACGACGGACGTGGCATGAGACGTGCTCAGCGAACAGCCATAGCACTATCGTAATCGCTTCTGTCTAGGATGAGACTATATATGGCGTAAACCCTGGTCGTGCCGCGTACCGTCTGATCCACCTCAGTATCATACCATAGTCTTCAGCGACTTGTCCCCGGAAAATTCCTCGCAGATGTTCGCAATTTCTATATAACATCCAACCAGAAAGGTTGACGAGAAATCATAGCCCAAGTGCTGGATCCATTCGCCGACCAAAATCAGTGCAGTCAACGGCACAGCCGCTATTGAACGAGATCCGCCTCCAAAGACCTGCAAATAGCAGATCAATTGATGGCAGACATTGCCGTTGCCGCCGCCGATGTTGATGTGGAAAGGAAAGGGTAGGGAAGCTTGGAAAAGTGCTTTTATACAACACTGAAGCCCACGCACCTATTGCTGAATGAAGGAAGGCACGATGCTATAGGCTCAAACCACTTCAGATCAGAGATCACTTGTGCAGCTTCACTCAGGCGGTCCGATCCATCTCGGCTCTGTACCTTTCGCCTTCATTTCAGAACGATTGACTTCACTTGCTAAAGGAGGAAGGAGCGAGACACAGGAGCTTACTAGTATATAGCCATCGATTTTTGCTCGAGTTCTTTCTTCCCCTTCTCACGCATTGGGTTTGACACAAATCCTTTGACTGGAAGCTCATCAGCTCGCCTGCACGATGCAGACGCCTGGAGAGCAAATTAAACCGCCTCGCGAGGCATAGCCTGCCATCGCGAGACAATCATGAAAGAAACGAAGGCAAAGTCGTGTAGTATCTTGACATATGCCATCCATTTGTCCCATCTACACACATACATACAAGCCGCCTCATCCACTTGCACGCCAAGAAGAAGAATTTTGGCGCCACACCAGTACCCATATCCCATACCACCATGCTTCTATCTTATGTCCATTCCATCCATGCCATCAATGTAACAAAGAAAATTATAAGATATACACAACCCACCCAGTGGGGGCATCGAAAACGCCATCCACATACAAAGTAATGCTGTCAAACATGCAACAAGCTCGCTACAACGCAAGACCAGTAAGTAGTAAAGACAGTATGCGAGAACGCTTCACATCAAGAAGGTCTTTTGAAGACCTCAACACCAAGAGTCGGGGTTTCTACCCATTTTGTTTTGGGAACGCCTTCTTTCATTCTTCGTTCGAAGAAGCTTTGACATTCTCCAACAACGATCATCCATTCGGCCAGTGCTCGTCCAGCGTAGCGGGCTCTCGCTACACTCTCGCCGCGAGGTTGAAGTGGCTTGCTGGCAACAGCAGCCGGCGTCGACTTGTTGTGACTCTCGAGTAGACGCTGAGCTGGACCAGGAAGCCGAGGTGGGAAGAGCCTCATCTGCGGATGCTGCTTATTGCTAGGATGGAATTCGAGAGAGAACTTGAATGATAGACTACGATGTGTCGGCTGAGCAGGCTTCGTTGTCTCTCCTGTCGGAGGCGAGGCGAAGTCACTCGCGGATCGGTTGAGGCCAAGAGGATTCTCAGCACCTGGCGCTGGAGTGTCTGTCCGCTTCGGCACAGGTCCTTGGGATTTCGCTCGAGTTTTTGAGTTGCCGCCACCACCGATCATCTTGCGAAGGAAGCCACCAATACCCTTGCCACTCGAGTCGTTGTCAGAATCCATATTGGAAGACGAGGATTCGGGTCGGGCATCGATCGCATCTACCAGGCCAGACTGGGAAGAGGAACGCTTGGCCATTTGCATGGGCGAGTCTCTCATGAGGCCATCGAAGGTCAAGAAGGAGCCTCCCGAGCTTACGATGTTGTCCGTTCGCACAATGAGCAGTCTGCGACCAGGTGCTGGGTGGCATGGACCTGTCTCGGGCTGCAGTTTGTTCATACGACTTGCTTCATCTGACAGGTAGAGGTAATGCGACCAGGTCTTCTGCAATCGATCTTGCATCATTTCCAGAATTGTGAGATCGCAATTGCCTTCTTCTCCGTCATATCTGCCAACTCTCCAGCACAGTAGGCGCATGTAGTAGGCCCGGACCATTGGACACCAATGATTGAATCTACTCTCAAAGACATCGGGATCAAGCAAAAGATTGACGCAAAGGTCAATCTTCCTGCCAGTATCTGCGACGACCATGTTCCAGATCGTGAAGAGGAAGGCATACAGCCGGATCTCGGTCATGGTGTTCTCGCTGTCGATCATTTTTCTGCAGACCGTCTGCCAGAAATCGGAATCGACGAGCGGGGTACTATTGGTGTTCAGGCTTTCGTAACGAATCATGATTATGAGGGCTTCTTCCAGGAGGTCCAAAAGCGTATAGCAGGCCGAGTGGTCAAACATCGAAGTACCTCGAGCGGCTGCGTGTAAGAGATCGTTGAAGGATTGCGCGAACAGCTCTCTCGCTATAGGATGGTCGGCTGTGCGTTCAGAAAGGAAGTCTCGTATTAACATTATTAGTCGATTCTCGGCCATGAGTCGTGTCGCATTAGTAGGAGGAACTGGTAGTGTATTTGCATGAGCATCCGGATCACTCAAGACATCGTCAAAAGTGGGTGCCGGAGTAGCATTTGTTGTCTCGGATTGCGCCTGGTGGGCATCCCGATGAATGGTCGCGTCCAGGTTCGCAAGAATCTGAGCATGTACAAGTAGCATCCCCGGCGAGCACAATCTTTCTCGCTTCGTGGTTGTTGGGGGTAGAAAGTCAGTGGCAAGGACGTGGAAGTGTTTCGCAAAGACGTAGAAAAGGTCACTTTCGCGACCACTCCAGCGTTCAGTCCAATGTCCCCACCACTGGATATGGGTCGTGCCCAAAGGCAGAGGGGGAGGTGTCCTCATCTTGCGCATGTACTTCATCAATGACACGAAGCCGAGAGAATGCAACGCAGGTGGAAAGTTGGAAACAATCTCTGTGCAGGTGAGGTCCGGGATGCTGTCGAATTTGCCGATGCCGCTCTCCTGCAGAACACGCCGCATCATGTCCATTGGCAGGTCCCAGAGTCGGACCAATACATCTGCCATGCCGGGAACGAACATGAAGGCGTAGGCACACGCTTTACCGCAGAAAGTTACGAGGCTCGCAGACGCATTCCTTAGAGACATCTTGTCTACAACAAATGCCATTTGCGCGCTCAAGTTCTGAACAAAGATGTTGCGCACATTATGATGAACAGAATCTGTGAGAAAGTCGGAGGAGCTGGACCCAAGAGATGTGTTCGATCGACTGCCAGTACTCAACGAGACCTTGACGCGTTCATTGAGAGGACAGAAAGGTCCGGGCGAAAGTCTCCATTCAGGTCGCTCCATGATTCCTGATATGCCGTCGAGGATCACTGGTCGATCGGTACCGGATATCGACTGGTTGTTCCTGCCATGGAGCATTTCTATAAGGCCACACCACCACTTGTTCAGAATGCTGGTCCTTCGATCTAGGTCCTCGGGGCGTAGGGTCTTATTCGATGCATGAACAGCATAAGTTCGCAAGAAAGGCATCAACGCGTTGCGCACGACGTTCGCCTTGAGTGATGTTGACTTCGAGGAGAACTTTGAAAAGTCTGCATCGAGTGTACGAAACTGATTCCACAGCTCATCTTTCTTCTTCGATACGGATAGTGGGCTGATATGCTGCTTCTCGTGGGCTACCTTAGGAACGGGCACAGATCGGTCAGTGGAGCCAGTTTGCGTCCGGAGCATGGGCAATCTGTCGGTCGAGAATGACTTTGGCAAAGCTGGTACAGCGGGCACTGCCTCCGCCGAAGGAGGAAGATGTGCTTTGCTGCCGTCGTTGGTTGCGACTTTGGAAAGCCCAGCAGCACGCGTGGCCTTTTTTCGAAGGAAGGTCCCCTTGCGTGTGATTGCTGGAGCAGGCTTCTGCGGCTCTCCTTCGTCGCTCGAATGATGCAAGTCCTGCTCTCTGGTGGCTTTGGCATCTTTTTGGGACTTGTTAGACTTCTTGCGCGAGATCAAAGACTTTCTGCGGCCCCCGTCAGAGCTCTGGCGAGTCGCATCCACTTCAACCGGAACTTCCGCGATCGGAGGAGTGATGCTATCCTTCTTGGTAGGCGAAGGCGAACGAGACGGCGAAGAAGGTGTCGAAGGGTACCATGACCGTCCGGAAAAGCGCCGCGAGAAGGACTTGTTCAGCGAAGGTCGCTGGCTCGATGCAGGTGTGGTTGCGATCGTGGATGCCGTACGATTCGACTCCAGGCTTGCTCTAGATTGAAGAATTGACGACGCTACCGTAGACACGCTACTTCGCGCACTGTCCTGGTCTCGATATCTCCTCTGCCCACTTTTCTCCAGCTGAGCTACAATGTCGCGCGCTTCTGGTGGCAGGACATCTGGGCCATGCTCGTCCGGCGTGTTCCATCCAGAGGAGTCTGGCGGCGACGTGTCTGGCGGCGAGAGCTCAGCCGTCTCGTCATCCGACTGCGTGGCATATCCGCGATCTGCCACACCCTTGATCTCAACCACCGCCGAGCCTCCAAACCGCTGCTCTTTTGCGTCCGGCAGATACGTGTAAGAGGCTGCACGAGGAAGCTGCACTCCATGGTTTCGGTCGGCTTGCTGTGTCACGTCGCCAGCTGCATTCCGGTTGCTCAGCGAAGCCACCCGCGGTCGACCTCGTCCTTTGCTGTCGCGTCGCCCAAAGCCTGCATGGTACTGTCCGCTTCTCTGATCCGTCGCAACAGCCGCCATGGTCCAAGGCCCCAAGTCTGTCTTCCGTGTCGAAACACGAAGATTGCCCGGAGGCTAAGCTTTCTTACTACGAGGAATCCAGGATGGTGGACTCTCGAATTTCTCTCTACCGCTAATCCTCCATCTCCAAAAGTTGGTGTGAGAAACGAGTGGCAGTGCTCTGGGTGAGCAACGAGTGGTATGCGACTGTATCTGGCGTCGACGCTGTGCGAATGGTCTCGTGCGCTTCCCCGTCAAATGCCAATCCGTCGGGCTGGGACTGGGAGATGATGCAAAGTCCTAAACACACACTCGACCTTGTGATATCGTTTGAAAGCAAGCCAACAACTGCACCAACAAGCACCGGAAACAATGATGGCAGAAACGGCGAAACGATTGACGGTCGACACAAGTGTCTGAAGATCATGTCGGAAGGTTGAACGCGCGCCGTCGAACCCGCTGGGGTAGATGATGTTTCAATTATACAAGGCACTAAAGCTAAAAATACCATGCATGCTTTTTGTCCTCTGCATCCTGCCTCGCCTGCATATAAATTCTCCTTGGCTTCGCTAGAGGAAGCATTCGCCTTCATATCGGTCCTGGAGCTGGTCGTCAACATCCTCTGTGTATTCTCATCGCCTTCAAATCTCTGCTATATTGCCCAAGACGATAGTCTACGCCGCCAAGTGATTATCGACCGTTCCACGCGTCTTGGAGCTAGCGAGCTAAGAATGGCTTGCAGCTGCACGAGATCTTTTAGATCCGAGCCTAACAGTGCCGTCATGCGAGAAAAGATACAATACTCGTTGGTTTTCTGATATTTCACGAGTGTGGCGGATCAAGCTTACGACTGAGCACACAATCGCACGAGCGCGTCAACAGCGTTACACAGTGTGAGTGGCAACATGGCAAGATTGTGCTATGATATGCTGCAGACTCCCTCTTCAGCTTGCAGCCACAAGTCGTCGGCTCTCCTCGATGCTGCGATACATGTTCCGTTATCAGGCGACCGCACTTTTGGAAAGCGCAAGCTTATACCCGGATAGCGATCGCCAGCTGCTATCGACTTTTGTTGGTTGCCGCCAAGGACTTTCGTTGATATCTAGAAAGCCGTTGGCTTGGTGAGATTTGCTGACGGCGTTGAATCCGTATAAGAAAACGTGGCATCCAGCATACTCCCTCGCTCCTCCAAAGGCACGGAAGGCTGTCAGTCCTGCATGCTTGGGATTCGCATGGTAATCAGCCATGATCCGCAGTGAATTTTTTGGACAAAAAGTCGCATGTCGCCATATTTCGCGCATTATCAGTCCGGCAAGACATGAAGACTGATTCCTGATACGCCGTAATATCGTGCATGTTGATACCATGGACGAAGTGCTCGCAACGGACGAACATTCGGCAGCTTTTGGAGCGAACGAGAAATCGGCCGAATTCGAGTCGGCGTCTGCGAATCTCTCTCTGGGATGGAACTTGGATTCGCATGTTGATAAAGCTTTCAAGCTCGCACCTTGCAAGCAGCAGCGATTCCACTTGTACGATATTCGTGTCTTACCTCAACTGAGCTGCTACGACTTGCGGAAAGAGCTCCAAGTCGGAGACAACTACTGATTTCGTACGCTGGCTGTCAGCTTAACCCTTGAAGGTTTACTCCAACAAAGTTCTCGCAGAAACATATTGTCCGGGATATCTGAAGAGCTGTCTTTGGAGATTGAATCTGACCTTCATTCACACTTAACATCTTGCTGCCGGACCGCCTTCAGGCGCTAGAATTTCGAATAGAACGCCCCGGCAACACACAGTACAAATATTAAAACAATGGTCCTGATACACACCCAAATCGAAATCTCCGCTCCACCAGAAAAAGTCCGAGAGATCTTCCTCGACTTTTCCAAGATATCAGAATGGCACAAGGGTTTCTTCAAAGAGATCCACTACGCACCAGGAAAGACGACCGCAGATGTCGGCGATAAGCTCAAAGTCATCGCTGAAGGCATGACGTTTGAGCCGATAGTCGTGGTATACCAACCCCTACTCCAAATAACAGGAAGTGCTATGCTGATGAGATATACAGGAAAACTCACCTGAAAGATTTGCATGGACTGGAAGTCTGCCGTATATCTTTACTGGAATCCACGAGTACCGGTTCACGCCTAGTCAAAAGAATCCTGGAAATACGACTTTTGTGCAAGAAGAGAACTTTACGGGACTGCTTTCGCCTCTTATGTGGACACCGCTGGGATCGAGTACGAAAGCTGGGTTTGAGAAGATTAATGCGGATTTGAAGGCGAAGGCAGAGAGCTCGTGAATCGCTGATGTTCAAGACGTCGAGCAAGTTCACTCATCTATCAATTCTTCCTCGCTGTTTGCATTTACAAAGCAACGGGATACTCTGTCGTCTCAATCTTCTCCGGATACACCATGTCGTTCTGTTTCCTAACCTCATCCATCACACGCATGATAACCAAGCTCTCTTCCAAACTCTCATACCTGCCTTCTTTCCTGCCATCTCTAAGAGCATAAGCACACTCATCAGCCTCCCAGAACATACCGTGTCCTACACCTTCGTCATTCCAACTGCTCTTATCACCAAAACCGTTCTGCCATCCACTACCCTTACCTGGACCAGGTTGTTCGAAATCCTTCTCTTCAACAGTCCCATCGTTCAACACAAGCTTAGTCTTCGTGGGTCTAAAAGCAGGATGGAAAACCTGAATCTCTCCTTCCGTACCCTGAACACGAATCGAAGGTGTATCTTTCACATTCGCCGTGGTTCGGAAACCTGTGGTCGCAACTCCATGAGCATTGGGCAGGCCTTCTCTCGGGAAGTTGAGAAGCATCGTCGTCTGCTCATCAGCTCCAGTCTTATACTTGTTCATCGTACTCAGGACGCTCGGAGCCTTAGGACTCTTCTGCGTGTGGTACAGAGTCTGGAAGACCCAAGTCAAAGAATAGATTCCCAGGTCGAGAAGTGCTCCACCTGCGAGATCCATGTTTACCATTCTGTGCTTGTCGTCGAAGGCTTGCTCTGGTGGTGCGCCTATGCTCAAGTCTGCTTGTGCTCGGTATACAGTTCCGATTTTGCCAGAGGTGATGATGTCTCGAACGTAGATTGAAAGAGGGAAGTATCTGGTCCAGACAGCTTCCATGAGGAACAAGTTCTTTTCCTTTGCGAGCTTGATCAAAATTTCTAATTGTTTGGCATTCGTAGTGAAGGCCTTCTCGCAGAGGACGTTCTTGCCTGCTTCCAGACAGAGTCTGACATTTTGGTAGTGATGGCTGTGAGGTGTTGCGACGTAGATGATATCGACGTTTGGGTCGGCGACCAACTCTTTGTATGATCCATATGCTTTTGCAGAGTCTGGTGCTCGCACCTCTTTCAAGAAGGCCTTAGCACGGTCTGCTGAGGAGGAGGATGCTGCGGCTACGACGACATGTTCAATGTCTTTGACGCCTCTTGTCTCTGGGTTTGGCCATAGGTCTCGAGAGAAGGACTCGGCGATGCCGCCAGTGGCTAAAATGCCCCATTTGAGCTGGAACTTCGACATTGTTGAAGATGATTAGGTAGAGAGGATTGGCTGTACAAATTGTCGAAGGAGAGGCAAGAGCGATCTTTAGAAGGAGAACCAGGAAATGTGAAATACTTCTAGCGAGTCTCGGTGGATCAATGACATAATCAAAATTATGCCAGGAACAGCTACCCAAGCTTTAGCAAAGCTCCGCCTATCGCAGCATCGGCAGGCCATGATGGGCGGAGCGGTATTGCAAAAGTGGTGAAGGCCGCCGGAAGAACACGAGCTCTCCACGAGACGTCAGAGGAGGCGGGGTGATGCGAAGTGGGGTGATGCATGTTCGGCACGACTATGGATTCTCCTACCTTGCCTGAATACAACGGCAATACGGTCCGATATGGCCGCTTCTAGATAGGAGAACTCTGTCGTTGGAGTGCTTCGTCGCTATGCCAATTTGCGCCAGTCAAGGAGATTCAGAAGGGCGTTGAGGGCCTGTCTCGATCTGCCCGAAGCCTCGAAACGTGAGAAGCGGATTATTTCGACCTCCAGAAATCTTCTGAACGCGGCCGCGCCTGTGGACGGCCTTGCTGATAACCCGCTAGTATAAACATTAGCTCAATTGATGCAATCGAGCCTCGCTATCTGATGCTGGTACGCTAAAAAAATGTCCCAAGTAACGAATGCTGAATCGTCTCGTGATCCTGTTGCTGTCGTGCCTATGCTGAAACGCCGCCAGCGCCTGTCGCTGTAAAGTTCTGATAAAGCAATTACTGGTATCTCTCTGGAAGATTCTTCAATTGATGAAATGATTCATGTGGCCGGGTACCTTCATTCGGCACTTCTCGCAGTCTGCTCGAAAGCCCATCACGAGGCCTCGCTTGGGTCCGATTGCCACATCGCTTGGCCCAGCACGCACTGGTGAATTGCCGCTGCTAAGAGCTCCGCTGCGCTGACGCTGCTTCCTGACAATGATACGATCCGGTGCGCTATCCATGGGCTCCACGTCGATGGCTGAGTCTAGCTTGTTGGTGTTTCGACTCGATGATCGGACCGGGTCGATTGAGATTCTGGGCAGAGACTCGTCCTCGTCCATATCCATGTCGCTGACACTAAGCATCGACAATTGCGATCCGGCGACCTCCGCAGCGCTAGGTGGCGTTGGCGCCTCGTCTTCATCGATGGGTGATGGCACTTCGAGGAGATCTGAGCTGGGAAAGTTCTGCTGTGGGTGACGAGACCGGATGTGATGATTTATGCCGGTTCGGAGGCGCTCTGGACTCGCGCCTGGCCTCATCGGTACAGCCGGAGTGGGAACTCGGTTAGTCATATTCATTCGTTGTCCCCATGGAGTAGTGCGTGATGGTTTTGGCAGTGATGTAGTGGTATACTCAGGCGACTGAGCGAAGTCGACATTCATGTCATCATCGCCAGATTCCATAGATACATCCTGTGGGCTGCCAGGCTCCGAGACCATCGAGGAAGCCTCATCGTCATCGCTATCGTATTTTGATTGAACATTCTCGCGAGTCAGAGTGTTCAGAACAGAATCATTCCATCTGTCACTATCTGCCGAGGCTACTGTGGTCGCTCGAGCTCGCTGCCGGGTGTCAGTGGCAAGGGACAGCAATGTCATCAGGAATTTAAGACAATACCTTTCCAAATGGAATATCCTCCGCCTGTACCTCACTTGTGTCGTCTCTCGATCTCTTCTTGCTCGAAAACATGGTGGGTGTTGTTACAGAAGGCGAGCTGATGCCGACACAAGCCCGCCCGCTCAGGAAGATTTCATGTTGAGTGTAGAGCGAATTCTGGAAGCCTCGCTGCAGCTCGAAATTTTAGACTAAGCTCTTGAAACACACGTTCGAGTGAACGGAGCAGCAAAGTCATCAAAACAAAGAAGGCGTGGTTGTGGGTGTGGTTGTCAGTAGTCACGGGTGTCTGTCCAAAGGAACGCTTCCGCCCGCAAACCCCACGTTGGAAGTTTATTTGGCGGTTCACCCTTAGACCTTCTGTGCCTCCCTTTCCAAAAGATGAGACACACATTGCTTCACATGGCACGCGCCTCTGTTCATCATTTTCCACGATCTGCAACCAAGAGGTGATCTCAAGTAGAAAATGGGCATGTGCAGAAGGAGTCCTACAAGAGATCTGAGGTCGCCACGTCAACAACGTGGCCAGCCAGTGTCTCATGGCTCTTTTTCCTTGGTTCGAAAAAGACCATCGTACCGAGGGGACCCGTTCAAATCTCCGGTACTGGGAAAATATCACAACAGCCATGATGATGACGAACAATGAGTTGTGGTGTGTACATTCAGCATTGTGAAAATAGCACACGCACGCGTCCGAGAAGCCAACAAAACGCGTCAACGTCATCCATCAGCCGCGCGACTGCGGCCACCGTTGTTAGAGGCGCGGTGCTCTTCTCACAGGAGGATGTGACTTCACGTTGGTTGCGGAAAATTTAGAGCCACCACTGGCCTCCCACTTCGAGGGTCAAGAGTGAGCGAGGCTGTTTTCGCGCCACATCATAAAGGGGTATTCGGACTTTGCCCTCTTCTGTTTACGGATAGGATTGTCGACTCAGAGATCCGGATTCTGATACAACACCAACCCTGGCAGCCAATTCTAACCGAGACCGCCTGACGCGTTTCCCAGGAGGTAAAGTCTGCCACTCAAGCTTTCGCCTTCAACCTCGCTTCATTCATGCCTTTTCATTACCTTTCTTAATATTCTTAACAGCCGAAGAAATGCCAGCACTAATTGAAGAAGAGAAAAAAGGTCTAGATATTGCTGTGATAGGTGCAGGCATCTCTGGACTCTCTGCTGCAATATGTCTCCGACGAGCCGGACACGATGTTACGTTGTACGAAAGAAGCGAATTCAAAAATGAAGTCGGCGCAGCGATCAATATGCCTCCTCAGGCCACGCGACTGCTTCGAGAATGGGGCGTAGCTGGTCAAAACCCGTCCGAAAAGACCGGACCATATCTCGACAATGCTTGCGGGAGCTTGCTCAATGGGACGCGTAGACTGGATTCAACTACCGCAGAACTGCTTCACAGCTCCAGCTTTGATGGCGATGAATACCGATATGGCGCTCCGTTCGTATCGTATCATCGCGCAGATCTTCATTTAGGACTCCGAATGGCAGCTGCGAATATTGGCGCAAAGACCGTGCTAGGCAAAATGGCAGTCAAGATAGATTGCGAAAAGGGCCAATTCACAGTCGTAGATCCTCACAGCCGAACTGGAAAGGAAGTCATCCAAAAAGACCTAGTCATCCTCGCCGATGGCGTCAACAGCTTATTCGTAGAACACGTAACCGGATCCCCAAATCCCCTCCACGAGACCGGACGCAGTGCCTATCGCAGCCTGATACCCATGGGAAAGGTCTTCTCCGACCCCGAAGCTCGCTCCCTTTTCAACTCAGGAGCCGAGCGGGGCATCACAGGTTCCTTCAACTCCCAGACCGGTGTCTTCCTAATCGCCTACCCCTGCCGCAAAGGCGAAGAAATGAACATCGCCATCTTCCATCAAATGTTACCCGGAGAACGTAGAACTTATGACTGGGACTTTCCCGCCACCGTCGACCAAGCCCTCGCCTCACTAGAAGGCTTCCACCCAGCTTTCAAAGCCCTAGTCCGTTGCGCAGAAGACATGAAAGTCTACACAATCCTAGCCCGCGACCCTGCAAAACGCTACATAAACCACCGCGCCATCATGATCGGAGACGCCGCACATCCTATGCTCCCAGCTCTAGCCGGAGGCGGCTCTACAGGTCTCGAAGACGCCGCATCTCTAGAAATCCTCCTCAAATCCCTCACAAAAGATGACCTCCACTCCGGCCTCATCGCAAAGCGTTTGCAACTCTGGCAAGCCCTCCGAATCCCTCGAGACGTAACAACACAAGTCGTGTCTAAAGGAATGCTAGTCCCTCAACCTGCCTCGAATTTCGCGAAAGAGGTTTCCAATGTTTATTCTGGTCCTTTACCGGAAGTTCCGCTGAGTGGATGGATTCGTGGTACGAGAGAGTTTCTTTGTGGGTACGAATGTTACGGGACGACGGAGAAAGCTTTGAAGTGGGCGGAAAAGGAAGGGTATCCAGAGGATATGATGAGGAGGTTACAGGAGGAGGGGGTTATAAAGCATTTTGGGGTTGCTACTGCGAAGGGGCAGGAGTGATGATGAGTGAAATGCTTTTCTGGGTTGTGATCTTGATTGTGAGCGTTGGTGTTTGCGGCGTTTTTCGATTCGTTATCCAAGACACGATTTCACTTTTCTTGTTTGATGTCGATGATGCTGGCAACGACACGATATTTGACTTTCATGCTTGTCTTATGCTTGCTTATCCATATCTGTACAATCGAAGTTTTATGAACGCTACACAAGTGGTATCTCAACACGCTCCCAGAGCGCCACCCCTGATGCTTGCCATGCATGATTATGGTGTCACTGAGGGAATGGCTGTGTGAAGCGCTCTTCCATGTGCTTCAGCAACACCGGCGGCACAGCCTCATCCGTGGCTCGGATAGTAAGGCGATACATCTACGAGAGCATGTCAGTATTTGAGTGTTGCGAGGGACTGGGTATCCTTATGAGCTTACCTTATTCTCCAAATTAGGCTCCAGTCTCAGCAGACATCCGTACTTCCCTCCATTCGTATGCAGAACCGTCGCTCCTACGAAATTCTTCGCATTTGGATCCACGCCGTCCAGTATGCCCCATTTGAAGCCTGATAGCAGTCTCCGGGTATTGTCACCAGACAAATCATAGCCCTGAAAGATCTTCTGTGCCTCTCGTGGAGCACCACCGATTTGCTTCCAGCGCTTGAAGAAGTCGTCGGAGCTTAATACTGCACCATCCATATATTTGTGGAGCGTCACGGGGAGCTTAAGTGTCAGTGCTTGCAGCGCACCGGCCATATAAGAGATGCGTATGGTAGGCGCATCTGTGAATGGTCCATTTGCGGTGAAGATGATCATCATTTGGGTCTGCTCGCCGGGGTGCACTCTGGTCTCGGGCAGACTCTTGATGTCTGCTTTCAAGTTCTCGGACGATGGATTGTCGAGGGTTGCGGTGAACGATTGTATGGCAGCTGATGACTTATTGCTGAAGTAGAGGATGATGCAGCCGACTTCACTTCGGTATTCGCTTCGAAGGCCGATCTGCAGCTGAACGTCTTCGTATAGTATGCCTTCTGTTCGCATCAGTAGCCGGTTGTATCCTGGCTCCCAATCCGGCGACAAATACTGTGCGCTGGCAAAGTTGGGTGTAGCACCTCCCAAGTCGAGACCCGCGAGCTCATCGATAGGTGTCTTTGCACCGCCATTAGTATGAGCGCCATTGGTGCCGTTGACGCCATTCGAGCCATTGGCTGACAATGTGGCAGTCGCCGAATTCGAGAAATTGCGCTTCAGCGTTGCACTGCGACCGACTGTAGGCAGACCATCCTTGGCCGTGATTGCCCATGTGCGCTTGTCGCCAGAAGTGCCACTCTTCTTGTCAAGTCGGGTGAGCAAGGCAGACTCTCGTTCAGGGAAAGCCGGCATCTCGTCACAAATCGTTCTCAACATCTCGTCCGAAGGCATGGTTGCGATTGCCAAGTATTCACATGCTCTCTGCTGGAGCTCAGAATCCAAAGAATGGCTGTACGTCCTGAAAGCTTGTAAAAGCTGAGGCCGAATCTCGGGGAAGAGGTTGACGAACTTGATAAAGGCGGACAAAATCATAGCTCGTGTAGTGGGAGGCGATGAGGCGAACTTTGCTTGCAATGCCAAGAACTGCTCGATCGGACTGCATCCTTTCGTGTCTGCGATTAGATGTCCGAATTCGCCCAGAATGTAGCTGCCAATCTTGACCAGAGTCTCATGGCAATGCTCTGCTTTACAGTATTGCAAGATATTTTGAGCTGCGTACACTTGCAGCTCGTCGTTGTTCGTCACGATCTGAATTATTCTTTGCCAGACCTCGTCGCTGACATGATCACCGGCCATCGCGATTAGTCGCATTGATATATCGACGTACCACTTCACGTCTGTGGCGTACTTCTCCGTGAGGATGGCAATCTTGAGCACCATTTCTTCCCGAATGGCATAGTCCGCAGATGACAAGTACTTCAACAGTTCATGCACAATCTTCTGCGAATTGGTGGAGTCGCACATGCTGTATAGGAGATCTAGACCTTGCCGTCGGACGGTGATATCTCTGTCTCGTAGCGAACCAATAATGATGTCCTGGTGCTTCTTGATAGGATCGAGGGTCTCTGCTCGCACAGCGAGATGTGTCATGGCCTCCAGTCCCAAATATCGGACATTGGTCTCTCTGGACCCAATGAACTTTCCGAGCTTTGTAGATATCTGCACCATCAGATCTCTTTCTGTATCCAGATGGATGATGAGATTAATAGCTTCAAAGAGCACTGCATTCTGTGCGTTGTTCTGCTGTACATTCTTGGACGATTCCATTGCATTGTCGAGTATTGCCTGTAATGAGTCGCGCATGAGCTGTCGTAAGTGTGAGTCTTCTGATGGAGGGAAATATTGCATGAGTCGCAGGAATTTGACCTGGAGCCATGGACAAGGAACCTTGTAGTATACGTAGTCACCGGAATAGTCGTGGTCGATGAGCATTTTTCGAAGTCGCTGCGCCGCTTTCACGTAGCTACCTCTGAACGCGTCCGGATTGTCCTGTGCCAAAGCCATGACCAGGGATGTCACGGACAAGGCCACTCCTAGATCTGGATCGTCCATGATCGCTATTATGCGCTCCGCCCATTCAGGCTGCACGATGGTGGGCACTTTCCGGTAAAGTCTCAGCAACGTCAGCGCAGCCTTCTTCTTCACGAATGGCTTGCTCGCTGGCGATATAAGCAGTCTGTGCACCTCGGAGCACAGCGCCTCTCCCATTTCCTTGCCACCCACATTGGCAATGGCATGTAGCGCCAAGCAATTATTGAGCTCATTATGATCAGCAAGATCCTTCCGTATGCTGTTCACAACCAGGTGTAACAGCTCATGTTGCTCGTGGAGAAACAAGGTAACAGCCAGATAGCCGATCTGCTTCTCCGAGTATTTATTCGCCGAGATCAGATTCACTGCCTCGAGGTGGCCGAAGTCGACATTCCAGCCCAAGATATAGATATACAGGAGCTTGCAGACATACTTCTTCTTGTCGTAGCCCGTCAAGTTGCCGCCTTTGAACTTCTGTCTGATATTGGCAAGCTCCTTATTGATGCGCTTCTCCTCCAACTCTCGCGCTCTTGCATTTCTGAGATCTGCTATGAAAGACACCAGTCCTCGCATAGTATTCTCCTTCCCCGAGTTGCCGCCCCTATTGAACAACGCAGAAGCTGCGGCAGCCATGGTCGCTAATGGCGGGTACGCAGCGCCTCCAGGGCAGCTACGTGGTGGACCAGGTCAGCCAGTACGGGACTGTGCGTCGTGGCGCGTAGAAGGTCGAGTCGTTCAAATGCTCCCAATGCGCCGAGGCGTGGCCTATGCCTGTGTTCGAGGTAAACGTGCTTTCCCGCTCGTGCTTTCCCGCTGGCGGAGCATCGAGCTTGGCGGGACGTTGTTGATCCTCCCCAGCACGGATCGGCTCAAACGAGATGCGTGACGACAACGCCTGTTTCACGCAGTGCTGAAACGTAAGATCGCTGAACGTGGTGTCGATGAGGAGATGCTATTCATAACTCCGTCTCACCTCCTCCACAACCAAGCCATCCAGCGGGTGGGCTGCCGAGCGGGATCCTTCGCGGGAGACGTCAAAGTACGCACAGCAGTCTCGGCATCAACCTCACCATCACCAGACATCAAACTCATCAAGATTCGGCTTATGGAGAGCGTCACGCCTTTGAAGATGGCAACAGCCAATCCGGCTGATCAGTCGAGCATGCGCGAATGGTCTTCCTTAAGCTCATGCGAACTTATGGCCATGATGCAGAGCATTGCGAAGGAATGCATTTCTCGTTGAGAGTTGCAGGTGTCCCTCTACATCAAATCATGCCCACTGTCATGATTCCTGACAAGGGCGAAACTGTACAGCATTTGACTGCTGCTCTAGCAGGCATGCATTCATCGCAGCTCAGCTGTATTTATTCTATTTGTTCTTCGTGTCTTGCCCATCGCAGAGATACCTCACAGCCATGGACCTGTTTTCACACGATCTAGTCTACCGCACGACCGATAAGCCCCTCCGGCCACTCAGCTCAGCGAACCTCAAGCCAAGTATAATTGCTGCCAGCATGACGGGCAATTTGAAGAGCGCTACACGCTGTGCCCGTGCGCCATCGACAGGTGGAATGCTGGAGACTGATATTCATCACAGCAAGACTTTGCCGCGAACTACTGATACCAAAGGTTCGCTCGAAGACTGATACAGAAAAGACGTGTTGTACAAACCATACACGGCAAGCAAGCTGGCATTCAACAATGCTAGCAAATGGTGGCCATGAGATGAGTCTACGTTCGAATGACGCCGCAGAAATTTCATCCAGAGTGTCGAAATGCCGCCAGATCCATTGACCTTAGGTATTTTCGCGAACCTCTTGATTTCTTCATGGAAAGTACATCGGCTCCAAAGCGGGCTTCGAGACTCCCATTGATCTTGACCAAGCCTTGCAATGATCTTGTCCACCCCCTTCTCTTGTCTTGCAGCTTATCTGGAAATGCTGAATGGTCTTTCAGCTGTCAATCTGCGAATCGCATTTCTCGCTCGATGTGCTGAAGGAACAATCGGTCACTACATTCACGAAAAATGAGCGATGCCATTGCAGATTGTGGGCGGGCGAGCTTTCGGGATGGTTGTCTCCGGGAGTACTCTATCGTCGCATATATACAGGACCTCATAGGCCTCAAGGCTATCCTCGCTGCCAAAGGATACTCGAGTCTCAACTCCACATCAAGAAGATGAATGCCAGAAATTTGACTTCGAGCCTCCTGCACATCCCTGCGTTTCGGCGTCGGTCACACACGTGCACGACGAGCAAATCCGTTCTCTCGAGAGCTCTTGACTGGGTCTTGGACATTTAGACTGTCGGAAAGAAAGGAACGCGCCGAACTCGAAACTCTTCCCCAACCGTATTTCCAAAAAGCTCGCTGGTAGATTGGTTGGTCCCGACAGGTTCAAGCAGATATCCCTGCAAAACAATACATTGAAATGATTCGGACAGGCATCGTCAGAACCTCAACCTTCCAAACTCGTGACCCAGGTCGAGCAACAGTCTGTCGTTCAATGTTCACCCACGAATTCCGCGGGAACAATAATTCAATGCCTCTGTCATCAGGCAGGAGCCATCATGAGTTGGGCACGCTTTGCCTTCCGTTGCTTCAGCGAATCGTTTTGTCGAGAATGAATCTCAAAGGCTACAAAAGCAAGTACAGCATACGAGCCCATTGTGCCAAAGCCTCCTTACCAGCGTCAGAAACACTGACCAACAGCTCAAGACCAGAGATCCAGGCGAAAGTATCCAGCGCGTTCCGCTCCCAGTGGCAGCAAGTTTCCGCCCAAAAATGTACAACACGACCCTGACTTTCAATGAAGCACAAGCCTGAGGATGTCCCTACATCCAGCGTCTTCATGGATGAAACGCGCGTGCCGATACCTTTTCTTCGACCATTTGACTTCTGATACTCCATCATCGTTGTCTCAACAAGGCTCCTGATTCGATGCCAGCACCGTCCCGACCGTGAACAACACTTCATCTCCCATTATTTGGCAACTTCTATTTGAGTTCACCTCCTGTTCCTTCAGTAAACCACAGTAGTAGTAACTACTCTAAGATTCTTTCGCTCGTTTTCGACGATACTTCTCCTTCACAACATTCTCTTCCAGCCTTACGTAATCAGATCGACCACAATGCACGCCATCTACACTTCGATCTTCGCCTTCGCGGCCTTCGCCGTGGCTCAAGACTTGTCAGACACTACGGAAGCCATCAAATTGATCCCAGCATGTGCTATCGGCTGTTTCACAGAAGGCATTAGCAACTCTACCTGCGGTCCAACTGACGCATACTGTCAATGCACATCCGGCGCAACAGACATTGCCAAAGTAGTCGTGCCATGTCTGTGCGGAACAATGACAGATGGAACTTGCAGTGTTGACGAATTGATGAGTATGCATACCTCAGACCCATCTATTGCACTGGCTAACTCTTTCAATCACAGAGGCCGATGAAGCTACCATGAAAATCTGTACCGCTGCACTCAAAGCCAAGGGCGAAGAATTTAAGGCTCCACCTCCTGCCGATCCATCAATGTGCAAGGCCACGAGCGGTGGTGTGAGTGGTTCGACACCAAGTTCTGCTGGTGGATATGGTGGTGGAAACATGACTGGTGGTAACAATATGACGAATACTTCTACTTCGTCTGGTCCTTCGGCTTCTGGTACTTCGCCAGCTGCTTCGCAAGGTGCTGCTCCTGCTGTGGGTGCTGTTGAGAGCTTCAAGCTTCTTATCTCGTGCGGTATGCTGGGTCTTGCTGGTGTTGCTTTGATGGTTTTGTAGATGCTAGAGTTTGGGAAGCAGGAGCTGAGAGGACCTGGGAGGAGCGACACTGTCGGCCATGCTCGAAGTGTCGCTCTGGAGAGGGCACTGATCCCTCACGGATTGGCGGTACAAGCGCCACATTCATGGCCGGGCATGCTGCATCAATTTCACACTCTCGATCAAAACGGTTGTCCATAGATTATCGAAAGCATCCTTCATCCAAGCGCCTCCTCCCACTTCTTATTCCAAACAGTGAACTCATCCTCCTTTCCCTTCCAATCCAATCTCATCAGCTCCGCCACACTTTTCGCCTCCCTCACACACTTCTCCAACTCCTCCTTCGCCCCATCCTCATCCAAATCATAAAACTTACTAATCAACTCATCAATACCATTCTGCACACTCAACAACCCCTCTAACCCCCGATCCAAAACTCCCACATCCCCATCCTTATACCCTTTAAACCTCCTCTTACTCACCGCCGTATACAAGAACACAACCTTCTTCAACTTCCCCTCCGCAACCTCCACCAATTCTTTGAGTTCAGGTCTATCCTTTGGCATAGAATTCGCAGCATTGAAAATCTCATCCAAACTATCCGTTTCTTCTCCATCGACACCTTCATCATCACTCCCAAGCAACTCGTCATTGTTGTGACCTTCGGCTTCTAAATCTGTTCCTTCTTTCCATTCTTGTAATTCTGCGATCGCGTCTTTGATCGTGTCGCGATATTGTTCTGCTTTTTGAACTGCGAGGCCTGCGATACCTAGTTGCGATAGGGAGATGAGGGAGTCGCAGGATTCCCATACTACGCCTGTGGAGCTGAGAGAATCTCGTGCGGATGTAGAGCCGGAGGTGTTGCCGAGGGAGATGGAGTGGAGTTCTGTGAGGAGGTTTTGCATTTCTAGGAATACTCTTTTTATCCGCACGCGCAATTCATGGGACATTGTCGTTCCCCAGGTTGTTTTCTCTTGAAGTGTGCAGATTTGTGAGGCGGAGATCATGGCTGGGAGACATGTTGATGATAGGTCCCGGAGGACTTTCGTTATTGCGGTTGGGGTGAAGGGTTTGTTTATTGCTAGGAGGGAGATCTTTGTGGTGTGTGCTTTTAGCAGTTTGGCAGAGTCGCGGAGGACGTCGAGTGGATTTGGAGGGTTTGCGATGGGTTCGATCGTCGTGTCGGATGTGGTAAGGGAAGCGGAGAATTGTTTTAGTAAGGACTGTGTGGTTGCGATCAGGTCTTGAAGAGCTTTGAGGTCTGCTGCTTGTGAGGGCGCCATGATGATGTGGTTGTTGGTGAGAGAGAAATTATTTGGAGGTGGAGTATCAAGAAAGTGGGATGGTATCGGTATAGAAATCTTAGCGTGCAGATCTCGCCATCAATGTCCTGGCTGCACGTCAACTTATGCTTGTCAACCCAAACTCGACTTCATCTAGACATCTTTTTCATTCAAGCGGTGTCCATTCAACGATGGCGGCGACTGTATGAAATTGAGTCACAAGCCGTGCTTCGTCGAGCGGAAAGTACGAAAAAACGTGGCTCAATCAAGTGTTCAGTTGTGAATTGATGGGCTTATTTGATGGACCCAGTTTCCTTCGTGGTATCATCGCAAGAAACACAGCAACCTCCCTCAAGCTTCTGACTTCAAAGTCGAGCCACAGCATTCCCCGAAACGCCAGACCAAAGGTAGTCATACAGCAGTCATGCCTCTCAGCTCCGTCTATGGGCGGCGAGTGGTGAAGTCGGTCTCCAGCTCGCTGGCAGCAGACTCGGTTCCGCCGCAGGAGCAGGAGTCTGCAGCTCGCTTTCCACAGGCACAAGTCGATCCGCTCACTTTGGCATTCTCAGTCTGCTTGCGGCTGCAGGTGCACTCTCCGGCTGGACGTTGGTCTGTCATAGCATTAGCATGACTGTTGGCCACCGGTGATGGTTCTGACTTACTGCATGAGCATCTGGCACCGCCGACCTTGTTCTCGGTCTGAGCCTTCTCGCAGTTGCAGTGAAGGGCAGATTGCTTGCCGCACGAGCAAGTAGCCTCTTTGGCACACACGCAGCCTCCCTCACGGCCACAGCAGGTTGCTGGAACGGCGGCCGTTGGTGCAGACATGGTAATGTTTGGTTGATGTGTTGGTTGGAGTAAGTGTCGATGAGTGGTGTTGTTGATCGATGAGTCTGATGGATTGTTTGTCTGAGTTGAGTTGGATGTAGAAGTGACAGGAACGAGCAGGAAGTGAGTCCCTTTATGCGTTCATTCGATCTGATAAAAGCTACATCAGATGCTCGTCGCTGCCAAAAGCTGACCCTTATGCTCACTTTGATTGGTCAAAGCCATCCAAAGTGGGGCCCGCAAACTTCTCACCACAGCCTCGACCTTTCGACGCGTCTCGCCACAACTTCCGGTCCACTTCGGACTGTCATCCACATTGAAGCCTTCACGATTGGCTCGTATGATGTGCACAAGGCTATCACCAGATGTGCCTAGGACGATGACAGTTCTGCCGCTCTCTCCTTCCGCAGACTTGCATCGCGTTGGGCTACGCGACAACAGGCTCCAACACGACTGAACAAACGTCAGAATCTCTCCTTGCCTCTTACGCCGCTGTTCACCACGCGACTCCTGAGTTGAGATCATGGAGGGGCCATACGAGACCATAAGTCTCATCGACGCGGCAGAGCGCGAAGTCGTTGCTGAACATGGTCAATCCGGAAACCACCCGGACGAAGACCTTGAGCTCGAGCTCGAGCTCTACATCAGAGATTACTTTGTGCACTTAAATGGGCAGCATCCATATTCTTACGAGTCTTCGGTCAGAGCTGCCGAAATTGAAGGCAAGCAGTATTTCCTTGAGATGCCTGCAGAGTTGCGTAACGAAATATATCGAATGGTGCTTCCGACTCAGACTGTGAGATGGTTTGATCCATCCAGACCTCACAAGGATCCCATCAACGTCCGCAGAGAAGACCGCATCAGATTTAGCGAGCCCGCGGTGCTCCAAGTCAATCGTCAAATGCGGGAAGAGGCCTGGTCAATCTACTACAAGCAAAATCAATTCATCTTCAACATGTGGGCCATGGATGCAAGAACCCTTGTCAAGTGAGTAGAGCCTGGTTTAAAGATCCTGACCCCGACCTTACTTGTACGACTCAGGCAGCAAGGTCAGAAATGGCAGCACTGTCCCACTGTTGTGCCTTCAGGCACATCTTCTGAAGTACTGCTGACCTTTACATTCTTGCCTTTAGGTGGTGCCAAGTTTCCCCTCGACGGTCTATGGCCAACATCGTGCTGAGTTTCGACGGCCGATATGTCGAAATGTGGACTTACGCCCGTCAATGGTGGTGGCCTGCGCTGCTGTTCTGGCTGGAGCAATTCTATTACGGCAAATGTGTGGGCCTTTCTCCACGCGATACCGGGTATCAGTTCAAGACACTTGACTACGCTGCTGCTATGTTTGACTACGTCCGTGGACTGAGCGAGGAGGAGTACTGGCCTTGCATAAGACAGAAGCTGGAGAGACATTATCGCTCATTCTGCGATCTCCATTACGCAATTGAAGGCTCAAGAAACCCCGCACGAACGTCGTGAACAGGACATCAGGCATGCTGTAACAGCATTCGCAACGACATCATACTGTAGTGAGAGTGCAGAATTGGCATTTCGGCCCTCACGGAGGAGTCTGGTTCGTTATACCGACAATAGGTACAGCATAATCAAGCTGGGCTCGATCTTGGAGATGATACAAATGATATCCTCAAAGAATATCGTACGAGCAGGACCACAAGATCTCCTCTACCGCTTCGTTAGGGCCAGGAGTTGTGTTTCCAATGCTTTCGGAAGCCCGACGTCCCCGCATATCGAACCACAGCATGTGAACAGATCTCGGTCCGAGCTGACACTCTCACATAGATGCGTTGCGCGCTAGAGATGTTTCTGTTACACAATATGCAGGAACAGGAACCAAAAGAACAGGACCTGAACGGACGCCATCCAACTGTTTGTGAATAGTCTGTCCCAATCTGGCTTAAGTACCAAGGAAACGAACGAAACGACGAATCGGAACCAAAGAGTCTAGACTTGCGTTAGCGTGAGTGGTATAGCTCCACCTCATGTTTTAGGCCTACGGATCCTTCCGTGCATCCAGAATGGTATGGTTAGAAGTCGCCATCGCAGCCAAAATGCGGAGCCCCAGGTTTCAATGCTTCTTCTGGTAGATGTGGCGTTCATCGCAATCGCCAAGGACGATGGTCAGCGACGCGTGCCACGAACTGCATGCCGAGGCAGGTAGGCTCGAGACCTTTGATTCATCTGTGCTCTTCATGTGCTTTGACGAAGCGCATATAACGAGCGTGACCTCTTCTCCTACTGACTACCAAGACTTTTCACCCATCGTCCACCCAGAGTCAGCAGATCCCCTTTCATAATCTTGACTATCACGAAGCACAACTCGCAACAATGAGATTCTCACTTGCTCTCTTCGCCACGAGCGCTCTCGCTTCCAGCCTGGTGTCACGCCAGGCCACTGGCCTCCCAGCGGATATAGCTGCAATCCAGGCGAAGACGGAAGCACTGACTACTGCCATCGAGGCCTATCAAGGAGAGGTTACTCAGGCATTGGCAGTCAACGGTGCTGCCGGGGAGGTCAACGATGCTGTGCAGGCTGCCACTACGACCGCAAATGGTCTTTCCGAAATTGCTCAAAACGACGCCATTGCTCTCGTCAATCCTATTCAAGACCTGGCAAAGGCCGTCAATACCTCTGTCACAGCCCTGATTGGCAAGAAGGATCTTTTCACCACTGCCGGTCTTGATGGAGCAGTCCTATCCACACTGCAGACGCAATCCAAGGCGTCTCAAGCACTGTCCGATGCCATCGTCAGCAAGCTTCCAGCTGGCCTGCAAGGCACTGGCGCCAACCTCGCCAAGCCAATCGCGGACTCCTTTGCTGCTGGTGAGTACTTGACTCTGCTGTGACACGGGCTCGGTGGTATCCAGGTTGCAGACAGCGGCTTCATAGCCGCATGCTTACCTGGAGCGATCGAAAACATTTGCTAATTGATCTTTCACAGGCATTGCTGCGTACTCAAGCGGTGCTGGTTCCTCGTCTGCCGCATCTGCATCTTCATCTGCCCCTGTCATGATGACAGGCGCTCCTGCCACTGCCTCTGCGACCGCCACTGGTAGTGTCACTGCACCAACTGTGGCTCCAGGTGTCACGACTCCAGCAGCCAATGGTAAGCTACCTCCCTCCAGATGTGATAGTTTAGTAACTCTGCCGTCTCATCACGGCTCTACTCTCCATGTCGCAGACAGCAATCCAAGCCTGGAATCATGTCGTGGAGTTGTGTACTGTTGGCTGACCTTCTCGCTTGCTATAGGAACCTCACCATCTGCCACTTCTTACACACCCGAGCCGTATACTGGTGCCGCGATGCCCACAGCTGCCGCCGGTCTTGGCGCCGTCGCCGTCGCTGCTCTCATTGCCGCCCTCTAGAAGGTCAAGGATAATTCTGGCTACTTTGGGTTCGGCAGGAAGATTAATGAAGATGATTGTACGACACATTTGAATGGCTGCGGGACGAAAAGCACCTCAAAATAATCACAGAGACCATAATAGAATGATTCCCAAGTCCGAAATGAATGCTGATGATTATGCCAAGTCCCAGAGTCCTTTCGATCTTTTGCTCTCCACTCAAGGATGTGGCTATGCCACTCATATCCCATCTCGACTCTCCAGATGCTTTTTGTAGAGCTGGAATTACGCATCTTCATGGTCATAGGAAACCACAAACGTCCAGTGATTGCAAGCATGTGGCGATAGGGGCTACCTTGGAGTATAAATAATTGTGCGAAGGATGAGAAGGTCGCGGGCGTTGCTGCTGCTTATGGGAATGGGGATTTGCGGGTTGCTGTTCAGAAGATGCCTTGAGGCTGGGGCTGGTGATCTTGAAGGGCTGAGTTGCTTGATATTGAAGGTGGAGGGATTGATTTGAAGGATAGTCGTTACAGATGGGTACTTGAGTACAGATCGTGAAGATGGTTGATGAAAACAAAAGTGTTCGCTGACTCTGGAATACCTCCGTTTCCAAGCGATGCCGCGGCAGGCCGGACTCTTCACATGTGCTTTAGATGCGGAGGGATCTCGATTGTACGGCGCTGAATGTTCGTACAGAGCTTCGATTGTCTGCTAGATGGTGATTTCGCTAACAACTCACTTCCTCGGAGTCATCCGACATCGAAACTTCTGCTTCACGAACCAGAAGTTCTCCGTATCCCATTCCTCCTTCTCGCCTTCCACGTATCCCAAATCAAACCTTCTCAGAATCTCGGGTATGACTTTGCTCATCTCTAGCAAGGATATATTCTTCCCGATGCAAGTCCTCGATCCCTGTCCAAAGCTGAATAACATACCGTCCAATCTTGAAGTCTCCTCTTTCGTTCCTAACCATCGCTCTGGTCTGAATTGATCTGCATCCTCGCCGTAAATCTCCTTGTTTCGGTGCACAGTCCAAGAGTTGGCTCCGACGCAAGTTCCTGCTGGGAAGAAGTGGCCGGCGAGTTCGGCACCGTCAGGTGGGACGATACGTCCCATGATTTGACCGGTAGCTGGATGAATCCGGAGTGACTCTTTGATGACGGCTTGCAGGTATGGCATATCCTGTGCCTCTTTGAAAGTAATAGGATCCGACATTTTCCCCTCTCTGAAGAAAGTGTCGATTTCATCTTGCAGCTTCTTGAGGCAAGCTGGATGCTTTCTCAGATAATACACGATTGCCGACAGACTGATGGCAGTCGTGTCACTTCCAGCGACAATATTGACGCCAATACTCCAGAAAACGTCCTGATAGTTGATGCTTCCGGCTTCGTAGAGTTGTATCAGCTTTGTGAGGAAGTCAGATCTGTCGGAATGTGTCTTGCCGACTTTTCGCTCAGCAATACGATCAGTGGTGTACTCCAGGAGTGGCTGCACGGGGCTCGGAAGGTTGAAGCGCATTGCGAGTCGAATGAATCGTGGGTACCACTCGGGTATGAGTCCGGCCTTTGAGCTGAAGCTGTTTGCATAGTCGATCGCCTCGAGGATACCACTGTTATCGTGTCCTCGCTCCATCATACCAAAGGGCTTACCGACAGTGATTTCTCCAATCACATCGAAAGCATAGTATTGCATCCAGGTGAAGACGTCGACGGGTTGCTTCTTCTCGGCGAACATCTCCAGCTTAGAAATGAGCATTCGATTGCAATTGTCAACGTACTGCTCGTAGGAGACCAAAGTTGACATGCTGTACATCTGTGCCACCTTACGTCGAGTAGTAGCGTGGACGTGAGGATCCCTCAATTGGAAGAGGTTCACGGCATCGGACTCCACAGAGCCGAAAGCGAGGTAAAACGGCGACTTGATGAATTTGCTGCCATGCCCGTATACCTTCTTGAGAGCTGACGCTTCTTGTATGCTGTATCGTCCCGGAGCGAGGCGAACGACTGAACCTATTCGCTCAAAAAGATTAGTGCTGCTACGCTACTCTGAAGCAATCCCGTACCATGTTTCGCATGCAAATCAATATTTTGTTTCTCGAAGTCCCCTTTCAGAAGCATGCGAAGCTCCCATAGTCTCGTGAATCTTGACAGAAATGGTCCTGGGATTGACCGAAGAGGATCGAAGACAATTGGATACAGAATGTAGATCAAGAAGAGCGAAAGTGCCAGTGGGACTGCTACGGCCGGCTTCAGTAAGATGGCAGTGATAACAGAGCCATGCGAGTCTGATGTAGGCAGAGAGGGCGGCATGATTATGTCTGTTCCAATGATCCTCTGAAGATCGGCATCACATGTGTTCGTCTTTATATCAACCAGATGATCGAGTTCATGCGGATAAGGTTTACAGGCATTCCCGTGCGGGTATGTGTCGGAGCCCTAATCGCATTCAGCGGCGAGAAGAAAACTCGCAATGGGACGTAGACCTCTAGAGGAGAGCTCAGCCTTAAGGATTCGGCTTCAGAGAGGATCCGGCACCCGCTGCTAATTTTTAGCGGCGGCTGGAGTGACCCGCATCTGCCTCATTGACGACTGACAACGGCACAGAGACTGGACGCTATGTTGACGATACAGCAGACTAGTGCCGCCTTTAAGCTTGTCGCATTCGAAATGGTCTTCTCCGCATCACACGGAGTAGCCGGTCCAGTACGCTCCGAGTAACTAACTCTGCAATCGAAGCATCGCCCTGGAAATGGAGAGCCTTTCCGGCAGCCGCTACGTGATGCCAGAAATGTGAGAGATGTTTTCTAAAAAGACGAGATCAACTATTGCAGAGAACGTTGGTTTGCTCTTCACGGACATCTCGCGGATGCCGCGCTGGAAGCATCTTCATTTATATCTGACATCTTGCGAACTCTTTTGCTTGGCTCGCCACTTTGCTGTAGAACCCAAGTGTATTTCCAAAACAGGCTTCAGCTCCATGTACGCACTCTGATTTCAAGGAGATGTGGTGGGAAACACAGGCCAGCTCCATTCTGCTGCATCAGCCAAAAGCTGTTGGTCGAGTCCTTTGACCCCAGCAGAGACGTACAAGAACTTGGAAAAAGCAGCCCTAGAGTCGTAGCTGAAAGGAATTCCGCCCGGTACAAAAGCAACATCACCTGCTAGTAATGTCGCAGTCTCATTTGCAATCGTCAGATCAACTGCGCCTTCGAGGATGTTCAATGCCAGATGATCGGTCAGGTTCCAAGTTTGTCGGGAGGCATTAAGAAATCTCCGACCCAAGGTTATGGTACCTTGCGTGAAATTTCCCTCGCCAGTAGTCGGTGTCACGAAAGGCTGTACGACCTGATATGCGCCAGTGACATTATTCAAATACTTCGGCCCCCAGTTCGATGCGACGAAGTACGGCGAACCAGAAGAAGATGGAATCTCGTTGATGTCGTCGTGCCAAATTGCGCCAGCAGGTCGACTTCCGTTGACGAGGTCTCGTGGCGGCGTGAAGTTGAGTGCTGCATGCACATCAAAGGAAACCAGCTGTGTGATGATATCGGCAGAAGAGCCAGAGCCAGCATCATCGCTTAGATTTGCAGGCGTGTATGGCGTTTGCGTCTCATACGAAACATTCTGCGTGGCCAAGAAGTAAAAGAGATCTTCGAAGCTCCCAGGAGCCACAACTCCAACCATTTCTGTGTCCGGGTCCAGAATCTGAAAGGTGTGAGTGGTGTCAACAGGCACGCTGCCATAGTCGCCGGCCGTGAGTAGCCGTGCTTCAGTGTCGTTGCCCTTGTGGGCCCAGAGTTGAAAGCGGCCCTTGTAGCAGAAGAAGTTCTCGTGATGTTGCTCATGGATGTGCGGCAGAACACCGAGATCTCCGGACTGTGGCGCGTTTGTCATGAGCATGGTAAATCTGTTGCCAGAAGAGGGACCCGTGACCGGAAATCGATAGGTCTGCGAGCCAATAGTGAGAGCATTGGCATTCGCATAGTGCTCAATAGCATATGGCCTCACGTAGCTTGGAGCTCTGTCTACCCACAAGGAAGCTTGAGCGGCCGGCGCAAGGAGGCTGAGAACGCTCAGAACCGTGGAGTGATGCATTCTGTTGGCCTAGGACGAGCTGTGATTGAGTTTGCGAATGGTACGCCAGTCTTGCTGTACGGGCAGCATATATATTCCGAGGACGACATGGCGAAGACCCGGAAGAAACGTGGCAGACCATGCCCCAGAGGCACTATGATCTGCGTTCGTCCTCCACATCGTACACTACTGCGTTCGTACTTATCGCCAAGACTCCTCGTGAACGAAGCTTCCAAGGTGTCAAAGAACTCGTGAAGGCTTCCATATCATCCTGTCGTTCGCGAGCTGATCGTATTGTGGCGTCGAGCTGGCGAGCCATGGTCAGAGGCAGACATTGGCTGTTCATCACGACTCATCAAAGATGTTCCAGCAGTGGTTGGCAGAAGTGGGAGGTTCTCGACGACAAGAGCCGTGAATTCGCCGGGAAGTAGTCGTCAGTAGTCCTTGCTAGAGAGTGGATCGAATTAGGGCTTCATTCCGAAGCCGAAGACTTCTGCTATCCATATCTCGGACCTACCATATTCTTGGTTAGTGAGTTGTGGTAGCATGTTTCAACGTCAGTGCTAATGGAACGATGTCTGGTTTGCCAGGAAAAGCGCGCTTCGCAAGACCCGAAAGTCCTTCGAGCTCAATAACAGCGAAAGAGCGTCGGCAGTCTCTACGATTTGGGAGTTGATAGCCGTTTCTCGTGTAGCTGGACCCGATGAGTGTACATCCGGATCAGCAAACGGCTCCTTCTTGATCTGCTATCGTTGATGAGTACCAGACCGATCTCGTGAGAACAGCTATCTTGCGCAGGGCCGCCAGAGTCCCGCTGCAGAACAGACGAAGCGGTCCCGACATTCACGGTCAGCGGATAATGAATTCCCATTCAGCCGTCAATGTTGCGTTTCTGATGTACAACTGTAATCGTTGGTTTGTCTTGAAGTCCTCCCCGTGCATCAGGAGTGGAAGTCACGCCAAGGTTTGACTCCGGCGGATCGCTCCGAAAACTGCCGATCGCCGACTCCCGAGAGATCTTTCGAGGCCCAAGTCGATGACTTTCTTCGATACCAGCTCTTCGCCTCCATTTCATTCGTTTGACTATGGCGCATCGTATAGTGACGCAGGTGCTCGTGAGTATTTAGCTAAGGACTGGATGGATGGGACAGAGTCTAATCATCCCAGGTCACCGGCGCAAGGGTATTTGGACGAGCTTTTGCAGAAGCGTAGGTGTGGAAAGATCTTGGTTTTTCGGCAGCATATTGACAACTGCGTAGATATAAGCAAGCATCAGCATCACAAGTATGATTCTATTCGATTTCCGTCAGCGACGGTATCCTAACAACTCGTCCAGAAATTCGCGCAACAAAATCAGACCGCCGCAAACACCCTATCCTCGGCTGGCCTCACCTTAGACGAAGCTTGCAAGATACTAAATGTCTCGCCTCCCAAAGCTGGTCAAGCAGATCTAAGTCGCGTTCATGACCGCTTCAAGCACCTATTCGATTGCAACGATCCTAAGAAGGGCGGCTCCTTTTACTTGCAGAGTAAAGTGTTACGAGCACGAGAACGATTAGAGATGGAGGTACGTGAAGCGCAGGAGGCCGCAGAGCGCGAGCAAGAGCTCCGAGAAGGGTGGAAGCCAAAATTATACAGAGATTGATGAGAGCACCTGGTACGTTGAACATGCGCTGACTGGATTCCGGACGTGTAGGCGCAAAGGCTGAATTCGCAAACTCAGCGAAAACCACCGAGCGGCGAAGCAGCGGCGAACGGCGAACAAGCGCCACCGAGTAGGTGATGAAAGGTGCAAAATATATATACCCATATGATCTGATGGCATAGCGAGGCGTTTGGGATGTGGAGCATTAGCATTGAAAACGGGAAGGAAGAGTCAGCAAGAGCATGGTCGGCACTGTAAATCAGAATGGGCCTCGAAAAGTCTCCGCTCCCGAAGTAAGGCGCTCTCGAAGCGCAAGGCAGGGCCGAGAACTCAAGCGCAAAGAGCTCAAAGGAGCTGTATTGATCAGAAGATAGAAAGAGGCCGATTGTACAGGGGTCGATACCCATTCCGAACAACCAATACCTCATTCAAAGCTTTCTGCAAGGTCGTCGGACCTCAACTTGCCGAGATGCACCTGCACCTGCGACGGCAACAATGTATTTACTCGTGCCGACACACAACGCTGATCCCGGCACGCAGTGGCATAACGAAACTGCTCAATCAGGACCGAGTCAGGCTATCCGCAATCTCTTTTCAGCTACGCCATGGCTACTCCTATATAGCGATTGACCATTGATACAGCCCAGTGGAGGACTTCACATTACAGTTCGACAGCGTCCCCAGACTCCAAGCCGAGAATGGACAGAATAGCAGATGCAGTTCCACGCTTCATGAAAAAGCCTTGATCCCTGTCACGCACCCAAACCACCACAGTGCCATCACGTATAGGAACGAAGTACTCTCCTTTCGGCGTTACTCTGCAAGAAAACAACAAGAATCTCACAGCATCGATCAAGCACTATGATTTCATTCTTGATCGTCACCGCCTTCTTCACCACCCCCTCTCCCTCCTCCACCCTCCTCGCACGTCAAGGCTATAACCCCTACCACGGCTACTGTTTCAACGACGGCGACTGCACACAAATCATCCCCAACAACCCAGCCACAAAATCCGCCTGCATTCAACTCCAAGGATCATACATCTCAAACAACAACCCCAACACCTTCGGTGGAGGAGACTACGTAAGCCGAGTTCAGACCGCTAGGTCTGACGCTGTTTCTTAATTGGGTACTTCTGCTCACTGACGTTCGCGGCTTGCTAACGCTCGCCGCTTGTAGTGTATAGCAGCAACTTTCGGAGGCGCGACAAATCCTATCGATGCTGCAGGAAAATTCAGTGCGTATTGTTCGGGAGAGCTGGTGGCACAGGCTTGTAAGGGATCTTCTGGTTCTGAGAGTGATGTGGAGAAAAATTGTGGGAGGACCGTTAATAGGGAGTGTTTTCCTCCTGGGGAGGGACCTCCGCCTGCTGAGGGGGAGGAGTGAGGCTGACGGCGATGAAGGACTTTTCGTCGGAGACCGTTAGAGCTGGGGTGGCTCATGGTCCCTAGTTGGGATGGACATGATTCGCTCCATTCGAATGCAATTTGGTCTATAAGCCTCTACAGATTGCTGGTGCTCTGGTAATGTCGACACTTCCACTTACGACTGCCACCGAAGCACTTTCAGCATCACCCGCCCTCTTGTTCACTAGACCGCAGGTTTAGTTGCCCCCATTGAAATATTCTATGCTGTCGAGAGGCTTGACCAAATCGCCTCTTCATCTTGAAGACTGACATCCTCAGGAGCATATGTCTCAAGCGGCTCCTTCTGCACTATGGGATCGAACACATACACGAAAGAAGAAACTGGCGAGCACTTTGCAGCTGCTGCCAGAAAGTCCAAGCAGAATTCGTCATGACTGGGCAAAAGTGTCGGGAAGCTGGCGCGAGTCCTGAGACGGGTACGAGGTGCCATTGAGCTCCAGTCTGGCCTCCCGATCCGGCTGTAACAATAACCGCCGGAAACATACATGTTGTGAGAACCCGATGTGTGCGTTGAATGCTGCTCTCTATCCGCAGCTTGTTGTTCCCGAACCATTCCTCGTGCAAAGAGCCAGGACGCCTCTGCTTTGCGCAAGGCAAATATGGCTGGTCTTCTCGTTGTTCCGTGAAGAGGCAAGTAGTCGTAGACGCTGATCGCCACGATTTGATAGACATGGCCTCGATAGTGGCGGATGACGGGTGCGTACCGCCAACGTCCACACAATTTGTCCCAGCGAAGAGGTTCAAGGTAATCTCCGCCGTTCAAGATGATGTCCCCCGGACGGGCTTCACCACTTACCAGCGCTACAGCAATGCCCTTGTGAAAGACTTTTCGAAAGTTTGCTTCACAATAAGCCATAGAATGACCTTCCAAACTCGACTTCCGTGGAGTACAGCCAGTGCGGTCGGAAGGATTATCTGAGCAGATCAATTCGCCATCATTACTCAGATGAAGAACGTTCCATTCACCCTTGAAAATCTCCAGCGACCAGTTTGTGAAGTCGACCGCCAGCCTTTCCAACATGATAGCGATCCAACTCCGTGGACGAGAGGGGCGGAGGAAGTCCCGCTCGACATCGGGATCAAAAGGTCTAAGTCTGTTGCCGCCTTCGAGCCTCTTGACCAGATCCATGGAACTCGGCTCGTTGGCAAACTCAAGAGGGAAAGCCAGATCGTGATCTTTTATCTGGAGATTTCGAACAAGCCTTTCAAATATTCGCAAAGGACCGAGACGAATCTCGTGCGCTTCGACACTCTGATCACGTCAAGTAGGACGCCTAGTATGGGACCCGTGTAGTCAACTCTCACGGTCATTGGTGAGTCCAGCTGTCCGTATTGGCACGATGCTGCAAGCAGACCAAACACATGGTCACGCATCTGTGCGCAGTGAAGGCTACGAAATTCGTGGATAACGTCATAGAGGTGCAATGCATATGGGAAGTGACGATCTAGTAGGCGACGAACAGCTGTGCCCTCGCCCCAAGGCTGGAATGCGACCGGGCATCGTAAGATCCATAATCGCAATTCCTCTAGCTTGCGTATCGTGCTTTCGCCGCAAAGGACGGAAACATGAGCTCCAGTAAGTAGCTCCTGAACAATCCATAGTCGACTCCAGTAGGGTCTCGAACCAAAATGTCTGAGCGCTTTGCCCAATCTTTTCATCTTCTCGAGATCGTCCGCGTGATATGTTCGTCCATTGATAGCCTCAATGACCATAGAGCTTTCATCCTCGTGAGGGCCAACGCAAGCGGCAACGAGCTCCGCACGTGAAAATATCGTCCCCATTATCTGTACCTGCTTGCCCTTCTCAAAATTGTCATCCTGGTCGATGCAGATAGAGTCGATCCAAACCGGAACATCGTGGGACAACGCTCGATATTGCCTGAGTGCATAAGCACAATTGGGACGTATCTTGAAAGAGTCATGATCATTGATTCGGATATACTCCTGGGAATGTCGAGAGCCCCGGGCGTATGAGATAGCTCGAAATTTGGGGCAGGAGCCCAGATCGTAGGTCCCAATTGTGCAGCGTAAAGGGTCGTTCCACTCACCGCGCTCTATTCGTAGCAGTCTTATCTGATTCGAGCTGTCCGTGAGAGGTGCCTGTCTAAACATCGAATGGTCATTCACACTTTCGGCAGTAGAACCATTGCTGAGGGCACTCATCTCTGTCAACCAAGCCAGACTGGACGTCCTATTTCTGCTATGGTATTGTTCTGCTGGATGGAAGAAACAGAGCTTTTTTTTTCTCATGATCGTAGTGGAGCTGAGACGTTGTGCGACACACTTGGTACATCAGCCACCACATTTGCTTAGAGCTCCAGGGACATACACGTAGTCGAGGCTGGTCCTCAGCCCTGATGGTCTTGTCGTCTCATGATTCCGTATTGATGGAGGGCCATCTTCTGTATTTACACGGTTTCCATCGATTGTCGCGCTCGTGAGCCACGACTCGCAGACTCAAGCGAGATGGACATGTGTTGAGATCATCGACCTTGTCCTTTGTTGAGCTCTCCTGTGGCTTTCTCTCGCATATTGACAACAGCGCTGTATGTATGTATGTATGTCATTTGAAGCCTATTTGAAGACCTTTGATCTACGCGGCTTATGGATACGTGGCCTAATGCCCCCGCATCGGCTATAATTTGACCCGCTCCGTGCTAATCCTTTACCTCACTGCCGTTATAATTTCATAGACATTCCCGTCAACATTTGATTAGTACGCCTTTCAATGTCCCTTAGGTTAATATATGCCTCTTAACGAATCTTAATAAATAAGCTAACGATCCCTTATACTACTAGGAGGTTGCTCGCTTAGTTAGGTAGTATAGTATATATACTAGCTTACTAGTAGTAGGCTTAAGCTACCTAACCGTCGGCGTACTATAAATAAATATCTATTTTACTACTACCTATAGCGACGGGTACGCCGCTTTCCTTTATCCTTTTAATAAGCTAGTTTAAATATAGAGCCTAAGGGTAGTAGTAGTATTATAGAGCGTTCCTATAGATAATACGCCTAGTAGTAATAGGCTTTAAAGGGTTAGTATTAATATCCGGGCTCGTTAGTTAATAGTCGTTAATAGTAGTTTTATTAGTATACTTACTAGCTAGCGAGACGCTTAGTTAAGTAGCCGTATAAATAAATACGGCGCGTAGTATTAATTTACGCTAATAGGGATATACGCGATATTTAACTATCGTTACGGTAAACGCGTAGTTGCCTTTAGGTACTCGCTAGGTTCGTTAGCGTATAGTACGTATTAGAAGGCGAGTATAACGCTATTAGGAGACTAATTTAATAGCCTAGCCCGCCTATTTAAGAATAGTAGGCGTCTAGAGTAGTACGAGGTAATAAAGCTAGGTAACCGTACTATAGTAAGTCGTTCTCTACCCCGAATTTATATCTTTCTACTATAAGTCTATAAGCCCTTCCGCGACCTATAACGGTAGATAGTCCCTCTAGTAGCTTCGTTATACTTAATTACTTAGTTATAACCCTTCGTCCCTTTTTTATAGTATACTTTAGTAAAGATTAGTAGTAGCTTAACGGTCTAGGCGGATGTCTCTCGTATAGCCGCTATCGCGGCGCTAAATTAGAGCGGTAGTACGCTCTTTATATATAAGTACTATATACTACTTAACTTTAACCCGGTAATACTTAAGTAATTGCTTACTTAGTAGCCTCCGCGTATCGTCGTTTTATCTATACCTAGCGTGCCTATTTCGTAGCTTTCTTCGCGGCTTTAGCTTCTCTCTTAGAGTTTAATACCTCGCTTTACTTTTAAATTAGATCGCTATACTTAGTTTCTACGAGCTCCGGATCGATTGCCCTAAACTACTATAAGACTTTCGCCTTTAGTAGTAATAGGGCTGCCTATTATACTATCGCTAGGTTACTAAGAAGGAGGTTAAGGTTAGTAATTCGCTTACCGAGGGCTGCCTATATATTATCTCTATCTTTAGTTAGTCGTAGGTATTCGAGTAGTATATATACGGGCGTTTAGCGTTATAGCTTATAGTCGTCCTTATTAATATATAGGCCGTAGAATAGGCTACCTACTACTCCGATTCTATAAAGATATTAGTTAAGGGCTATCTTTCCTATCCGTATTTAGGTAATAATACTTCCTATCGGCTAACTAGCTTATTAGTATCTTTAAAGGACGTCTTTAGTTATATATAGTTGAATTCGGTAGACACTTCGCCCTATATCGCCGTCGGCCTATTTAAGCTACTATTCGCCTTTAAGGAAGATATCGATTTGTCCCTTCGCCTACTTATAGTCGTAGGTTAGGGATAAGTAAATAGGCCGCGCTCTATCGGCTACTTTAGTAGCTAGTTTATCTACTAATTTATTGTCTAGTATACCTAAATAGCCGGGTATCTATTAAATTAAAATAGGGTAGGATATATATAGCTATAGCTTATAAAATTAACGAATAGCGTCCTACGCGGTATTAGCGTTAGCGTCGCTTATCCTCTATACGAGCCCTTTATTATCGGTATAGATATAAACTAGTTCGACTAGACCGTAATAGATAATTAATTAGAGGGCTAATAAAAGGCCGTATACTTCGGCGTAGAAGGATAATAAGAAGGCGGCTATACCGAGCGGTCTCGATTCGAATACTCTTCTATTAAGTAATACCGCGGAGTAGCCTAGTTTACTATTACCTTTCTTATCTTCTTTTAACGATCCGTCGGTATAGATATAGATATCTAGTAGGCGGGACGTCTCGTCGTATCTTCGTATAGCCTCTTCTATATCGTCTAGAATTACTATATTTAGGTATTCTCTCTATAGCGTATTTACGAAGACTTATTAAATTTATAATAGTAGCGTACCGCCCGCCGCGAGGTATACTTATTTATAGTAGGTAAGCGGTATTATCTACCTCCTATAGGCGTCCGTATCGGCCCGGTCGATAAGTACCGTACTATAGGGTCTACTCGCTATTCTAATAAAAGTCCGGAGGTATACTAACTAGAGATATACCTTAGCTAGTTTAATATATAGCTCGATATATAGCGCTACTTAGGAGGTCGTTTTAAAGGCGCCGGCTATCTAGTACGCTACGAGGTACTAGATCGAATTAATAAGTTTAGCTACTTTCTTCGTATTAGCTATACCTAGTCGATACTAGACTAAGGCGCCGTATACGAGGAGCGGTCGGATCGTAGCTAGGTAAGCTCTACGTACTACTATCGGCGAGGCTCCCTATAAAGATTTATTAAGTATAGCTATAACGTTATTCTTCTTTATAGCCTTAGCTTTAATATCCTTTCGATAAGCCGTAAAGGTTAGCCGTAAGTCTAGTATAACTCCGAGGATTTTAACGGCCTCCGTAGGTTAAATAACTATACCTTAAAATTCGATAGTAAATACTAAGTCCCTTATAGTTTAGTAGCGGGTACCCGGGGCGTAGAAGTAAATAAGTTAGAATTTAGCTAGTATAAAGATCGCGGCGTATTAGTTAGACTATCGCTCGTAGATAGTTACTAATTCTTTTATAACTCTTTCTACCGCCTCCGCTATTAGGCTAGTAACGAGTATCGTTACGTCGTCGATCTATACTACTAAGATATTATTTTCGACTACGCTCGTTTACTTAACTAAATCGGCGTTAAAGATAATAAAGAGCGGCGGTAAGAGTAGTAAGCCTTACGGTATTCTAACGGTTACTTCGGCTTCCGGTACGGTAATATCTAGTAGTCGTAAGCGTATCCGCCGTCCGGTAAGAAAGCTCTATATCTATTTAGCTAGTTCGCCGCCTAGGCGGCGCCTACGTATATTATATAAGAGTCTTTAATAGGAGACGTAGTTAAAGGCTCCTAAAATATCGAGTATAAGTACTAAGGCTTTACCGCCTTATTACTATAAGTCTACTATCGGTTCGATTAAGGAATAAAGGCCCTTATCCGTTACGTAGCCTTTCCTACCCCTAAAGTAGCCGGTTAGAAGGACTTACTAGGTTTTAAATACCTAGTATATTCTCTCGGTAATAATACTTTCTAGGCACTTACCGATTATATTAAGTAATACGATTAGTCGGTATCCCTTCGGTATTACCGGGTCTTTACCTAGCTTCTAAAGGGCGACTATTATAGATATTCGTAGCGCCTATAGGTAGTAGCCGAGCTTTAAAGATACGTTAAAGAGGGCCGTTAGGTATACGTAGAACGGTATTAGTCCGATATTCTCCTTATCCCTTAGTTAGCGGGCGCTCGCCGTAGTATTAGTAGTATAGATAGTACTATTACTACTAGGTAGGAGGGTATCGTCGTCGTCTAATTCGGACTTAGAGTCGGATAGGTCTTCGTTAATTAGCGGCGGGTATAGTAGGGCCTTCTTAATTATCTCCGCCGGGATCCTATCGGATCCTAGTACTTTACCTATTACTATCTTCTTTACCGCTAATACTACTTTATAGAGAGTAATTAGCGGGTAAGGAATTAGTTCTAGGTAAGTAAAGTCCGGCGTAATATTAGTTAGGTCCGCCTACCTCTATATTAGAAAGAAGGCCGCCTCGAGGAGTTTAGCTTTATCGTAGCTCGAGGTAATTAACTAGCCTTCGTACTATATAGTCGGAAAGTATAAGGTCCGCGGGTACCCCTAGTTAGATTTCTATTTAATTACCTTCTATAGGCGTAGGAGGTTATTATTATATACTACTATATCTTATCTAAAGCTCTTACGCTTCTAGGTACGGATCTTTTGCTTATATTCTTTATATAGTAGTCTATACTCCTTATACTCGGGTCCCTCGGTAATTTAATAGTACCGAAGATATCGCTTAAGTCGTCTTATTTCTTAGTAGAGCTATATAAAGCCTAATTTCTAGCCGGTTCTAGTTCTACCTTTAGCGTAGCGTACTATCGGTACCGCTTCCTCTATTACTTAATAAAGGATTACTTAGAGTCTAATTATATATTTATCTAGCCTTTTAGGTATATCTAGTTCCTATATTATTAGAACTTAGAGTTAGCGAAGGTAGGCGGAGAGGACGTAGATATCGGTATCTTTCTATTTCTTTCGGGGCTCTTCCTTCTAATTTAATAGGAGGTCTACGAATACGAACGTCGATTCGATTAGGAAGTAGTCTAAATCCTAGTCGTATTCGGTACTAACCGAAAGGTTACGGTATATTACTATAGGTAAATAAAAGACTAAATCGAGGGTAGATATACCCCCGTCTCGCGGGTTAATTCGTATAGTTTAGCCGTAGAGGACTACCTAAACTAAATAGTAGTCCTAAGTTAGTTATACGAGGTACCTACCCCTAGTATTATTCGGTCGGTTAGGTATCTAGTCTTAATAGTAGGCGTTAAAGTCCCCTACTATTATCGTATATCTTATAATATACTAGTAGAGATATTAAATAACCGTAGAGTCGTTATCGATCGGCGGTTAGTAGGTATTAATTACTATTATCGTTTATAGCCCCGATCGAATAGTAATTTTATATACGTATTCCTTAGTAAGATAAGTTATCTATTCGCTTATATCCTAATATTTAGTTACGAAGATAGCTACTCGGGCGTCTAGTTTACTTAAAAAGAGTAGCTAAAAGAGGTCCTTCTATAGGTAATAGGTTATTACGTAGCCTTCGTTCTATCTATTTAGGTAGGGCTCCTAAATAGCGATAATATCGTATTTATAAATTTAGTTACTATCGAAGAGCGCGGCTATTCGGTAAAGGCTACTAGCTACGTTATATTAGAGGATACGTAGCGTTTTCGAGAGCGGCCGTTCTACTAGTCTATTACGTCGTCGTAGCTATCCGGTTAGTTCGGCGAGTCCGTTAACTCGTTACTACTACTACCGCTATTATCTCCGGAGCTACTATCGCTATCGTCGACTAGTAGGGGGTCTCCCTATACTAGTTTAAGTATCTATCCTTCGTCTTTAGTAAGGACTTTCTTTAGTAAGGTATAGGCGGGTACTTTAGTTAACCGTTAGGTAACTCTAGCGACTTTCTTCGCCGGTAGCTCGTTCTTTTTATCGTTGTCTAAGAAGGTAGCCGCTTTCTTACGTTTTAGGCTATTAGCTTTCTTCTTAGTAATAAGCGCTACTACTTACTAGCCGCTTAGCGTAAGGGTTTTAGTTCGTTTACCTCTACCGCCTTTAAGTAATTTAAGTATATCGATATCGCTAATAGAGTCGCCTAAGTCCGCGCTAGACTACTAGCCGTTAGCGTATTACTAAAGGGGGTCTTCGTTAAAGGGTTACTTCCTCTTTTAAGATTTAGCGCGTTTCCGGGCTTATTCGGCTTAAATAAGATCTTCGAATACTTTAGCTTTAGCCTAGAGGTCTCGAATACGAGTCTTTAAGTAGGAGAGCGGTAATAGTAGTATATTACCTTTCTTCGGTATTCCTATTATAGTCGTTAGCGGGCGCTCCTAGTAGTAGTCTTAAGGATCGGTAAAAATAGGTATAGCTTCTAACTAAGCTTCCCTCTATATCTAAGTTAGATAGGGTCTTAGTACGACCGGAGTTAGCGATAAAGACGTTAAAGTCGCTTTAGTATTTAGTACGAGAGTAATTGCTTTTACTATACTACCGCTAGGGTCTAAGACGCGTTAGACGCGTTATTTACCTATATCCGAATAGGGCCTCTCCGGTAGGTCCTAGTTACTTTATAGGTTCGAGTCGGGTAGTATAATATAGCTAGTCTATTTTAATTATACCCCTAGTATCTTAACTTAGCTGTTTTCTAGGTCTCGCTAGTCGCCTACTTCTACTACTCGAATACCCTATTTCTCTATTAGCTATTCCTTAGTAGGAACTTTAAACCTTATACGGTATTTACGGCTCTTCGCCGCCTTTACTTTAGCCTTCCTTCTTATAGGGCAGCCCTCGCTAAATACTATATATAGTCCGGTATATAGCGTATAGTATAATAGTATATCTAGTAGGTATACCTCCTTCTTATATAGCCTAGTATATAAAGGGCATCGATCTAGTATACGGTACCGGGTTCTATTATAACTATATAGTTAGTATTTAAAGTATTACTAGATCCTCGCGTCTAGCTTATAGATTTCGGCTACGTATAGGCTACTATACTATCGTAGGCCTTATCTAAGTACTTTATTAGCGTCTAAAGCGCGGGTAAAGTATAGAACGATTAATAAGGTTAGTTTACTATTTGCCCTAGTTTTAACTAGCTAGCCGATATAGGTAATCGCTCCGTTTAGGATAGCTATACTATTCTATAGGAGGATTTCCCTAATAGCCTTTTATTTACCCGCCGCGTATATACTAATAGTACGTATTAGTATACTATAGACGACTAATAGGTAGGTATAGATAATAATAGTAGTTCCTAAGCCTAGTCTATTTAAAAACGGTACCGATTATTATATAAATTATTCTCTCTCCGCGTAGCTATTAAAGTATAGTTCGAGGTCGCCTAATAGTAGTTATTTTACTACTACTACTTAGACTTAAACTCCCTAGTTTTAGGTATTCTTATTAATTAGGGAGAGTATTTTATACGGTTCTTAGTCGGCTATCTAGAGGGCCTTCTATATCGCTAGGTCGGGTATTCTAATTCGTAAGGAGTATACTAATAATTATTCGTTCGTTCTTCCCCCTTAGCCGAGGTTTAAGCTCCGTAGAGAGAGGATCGCCTTTTATACGGCTTAAGTAGACTTACGAACTACGAGGGTATTACCGCGAGGGCTAGTCCGTACGTAGTATAAAGTTTCCTTCCCTATTACTACTAAAGTAATTATTCTCGCTTAAATATTATATAGTAGTCTACTAATATCGTTCGTCGCGTAGTTATTTACTTAGGACGCGTAGTTTAGGTAGAGCTCTACTAGTTTATCTAATATTCGAAGCGCGTCTTATTTAGTCGGTCTACTCTTTCTAGGCTCGCCCTTTAACTATACTTCGAGGTTATAGGAGTACTTCGTAATAGTAATTATATTATCTAATAATAGGTTAGTATAGTATAGTTTTAGTATTATTAGTCGCTAGTTTGTTTTAATCGGACGCGTCGCGGGACTTATTTTAGCGATAGCGAGGTAGCGCCTCGTCGTATTACGAAAATATTAGTACTAGCGGAATCGTTACGTCGTAGCGGATTAACTAATATGTGTTTCTGTATAGTATAGAATATCTTGTTGCGGAAGTTTTTATATTAACAATAGCGCTACAACGATTCTAGCTCAGCTTGGAGGCAGATCCCTGCAGCACTCGCTGGCGGCTGGAGTGCTCAGACCCACGAGATGTATATTATAAAGACACGGCGCCTCACTCATTCCGTGGGTCTTCCCAGTCTTTCTTCATACTTGCTTCTGGCCAAGTGAGTGGTTGTCCTCGGAGACCGGGGATGGTGGCTGAGGAAGTCGCCGGGAAGTTTGCTGCCGAGCCGGGTGAGTGAGGATGTCAGCCCTTGGCATGGCAACAGTCCATCATCTCATGATGCTGAGTGTGACCGTGCTCCGCCATTCTGTATAAGAGGCTGCGAAGTTGTTGAGCAGTAGTAAGTGCAAATTCAGTCTGTTGTCTTCATTCAAAGGATCACATGCGCGGTACGCTACGTCATTTGAGTTTGTTTTCGGAATTGAGCTTGCAGCTTCCCTGCAGGATTTCTCGAGCTTCCTTGCCGCCAAAACAACGTGGACTCGGAGCCAATCTAGAGTCAAGAAGAGCTGCTTTTCACACCGACACAGACGGTATCTGCTGCACACACCTTTTGCGGCGTTCAGAAGCAAAAGAGAGTCGTGGGCAGTTGCTGACCGCGGTTCGTCACAGCTTCATCACCGTCGACACTCAAAAGCTCAGCATCCGAAGTCAGGCCGCTTATCGCAGCTGATAGTGCAGGGTAGCGGCTGCCATTGTGAAGTCAGCGTGGGGCGCGACTGCCAACGCGTGGAAAGAAAAGAACTGACCAAAAGGAAGGCAGTGAACAGCTCACTTCCCTACTCACAAGACCTCACCTACACACTCTCTCAACTCCGCTTCAAATCCACCTCCGAGCCCTTGATCTCTCTCGCCGACCCTTCAACCTCATAAAATTCTCGGAGCGACAATATGGCGCAGATCACTCTAAGCCCGCCGTCGATGCCATGGGGCAAGAAGCGGATCGCCGTTATGACCTCTGGAGGCGATTCGCCTGGTATGAGTGCCACAGTGCGAGCTGTAGTAAGACAATCTCTTGCCTCGGGCTGCACGGCATATGCTGTCTACGAAGGATACCAAGGTCTGGTAGATGGAGGAGATATGATCAAAGAAATGGTCTGGGAAGACGTGCGAGGCTGGATCTCGGAAGGTGGTACTCTCATCGGTACGGCGAGGTGCAAAGCCTTCATGGAGCGAGCCGGACGATTGACGGCCGCCAACAACATGATTGAGCGAGGCATTGACGCTCTAATTATCTGCGGTGGAGATGGCTCATTGACCGGAGCCGACAAGTTCAGAGCGGAATGGCCCAGCCTGATGGACGAGCTGGTCTCGACTGGCTTGAGAAAAGAAGAGGACGTGAAGCCATACAGACATCTCAACATTGTTGGGCTTGTTGGATCTATCGACAACGACCTCAGCAGCACAGACGCAACGATCGGATGCTACTCGTCCCTGCAGCGAATCTGCCAATCGATCGACTACATTGACGCCACTGCACTCTCCCACCAGCGTGCTTTCGTGATCGAGGTTATGGGCAGGCATTGTGGTTGGCTAGCACTTATGGCTGGTGTTGCTTGTGGTGCCGATTTCGTCTTCCTGCCAGAAAACCCACCTTCAGAAAACTGGCAAGAAGAGATGTGCTCGATCGTACGAAAGCACAGGCAGATGGGCAAGAGAAAGACCATAGTGATCGTGGCTGAAGGTGCTCACGACCGAAATCTGAACCACGTGTCGCCAACCATGGTCAAGGACTTACTTTCGAACAAAGTTGGACTCGATACCAGAGTTACCACACTTGGCCACGTGCAGCGTGGTGGACCACCATGTGCCTACGACCGAATGCTTGCGACCCTGCAGGGTGTAGAGGCCGTCAAAGCCGTGCTCGATGCCACACCAGAAACGCCGTCACCTGTCATTTGTATCACCGAGAACAAGATCGTACGAAAAGACCTTATGGAGGCCATCCGACTTACAAAACAAGTCGCAGTTGACATTGAGAACAAAGACTTCGATGCCGCGATGAGAGGCCGTGACGCGGAGTTCGCAGAATTCCAACAGGCCTTCGAGATCACGACAGCCACAGACAAGACTGATATGCTCCTTCCTCAAGAGAAGAGAATGCGAGTCGGTATAATTCACGTCGGAGCTCCTGCTGGAGGTATGAACGCCGCCACGAGAGCTGCTGTCGCATACTGCTTGACGAAGGGCCACACACCTGTCGCCCTACACAACGGCTTCCCCGGCCTCTGCAGACATCACGATGATCAACCACTGGGCTCTGTTAGGGAGGTGAGCTGGCTGGATGCCGAGAACTGGGGATCAAGAGGTGGCTCTGAAATTGGTACAAACCGTGGCCTTCCATCGGAAGACTTCAAGACAGCAGCTTACTGCTTCGACAAGTACAAGATCGATGCGCTCTTCGTCGTGGGTGGTTTCGAGGCTTTCACTGCCGTTTCCGAGCTTCGGAAGGCTCGTGAGCAGTACGAAGCATTCAAGATCCCGATGGTCATCCTGCCAGCGACCGTCTCGAACAACGTGCCGGGAACTGAATTCTCCATCGGATCAGACACTTGTCTCAACGCTCTGATCGACTATTGTGACTCGATCAAGCAATCTGCTTCCGCATCGCGTCGTCGTGTGTTCGTGGTAGAAACGCAAGGAGGCGCCTCAGGATACGTCGCTACCCTCGCCGGTCTCTCAATTGGCGCTCTTGCCGTCTACACACCCGAAGAAGGCATCCACCTAAAGATGCTCGACCAAGATATCGAATTTTTAAAGAAGCAATTCGCTCAGGACAAGGGCCACACCCGATCCGGAAAAATCATCCTCCGCAACGAGAAGGCCTCAAAGACCTACACGACTGAAATCATTGCCAACATCATTAAGGAAGAGAGCGGTGGCAAATTCGACTCCAGATTCGCTGTCCCTGGTCATGTGCAGCAAGGTGGTATCCCATCGCCTATGGATCGTGTCAGAGCTGTGCGTTTCGGTGTCAAGTCTCTTCAATATCTTGAGAGTTTCTACGGAAAGAGCAAGGATGAGATCGCGAAGGATGACATGTCCACAGCCATCATCGGTATTCGAGGTGCCAGAGTCAAGTTTAGCGCCATGAAGAAGATCGAAGAATTGGAGACGGATTGGAAGGATCGTAGGCCAAAGGACGAGTTCTGGATGAACTTGATCGATGTTGTTGATACGCTGTCCGGCAGGCCGAAGGCTGGTGGCAGGACGCCTATGCCTGGTAGTCCGGCTCTGCATCCGGTGACTTCGAATGGTAGTGCCAAGTGAGTCCTGACTCCACGGTGCTGAGCAATTGAGTGGCTTTTCAGAGCGAGAGAGTTCGGAGTCATGATTATTAGAAATAAATGATTTTATGAGGTATTTGTTTTATGAATGAAAGTTATGAATTGTGATCCATTTTTTGCTGTTGGCGCTTTTGCGAAGAAAAGAAAACAGCTCGGGGATGGGCAACGTACTATACTGATGCCTGTCATGACGTTTTCAGAACTTTTGGTGCTATTGGTTCCGGCGCTACACGTCTGGATCCGAGGTCTTAGGCATGTATCGGGAGGAGATCTGATCGCTACATCTGATACTGGACGACCGAGCGACTGGGCATCGAGGGCTTTTGTCACCAGGACAAGCATTTACAGTTCCCCACATGGATGTGCATCGAGACCCCTATGTCGTCCGGGTTCAAGGTCCGAAGTCATATCATATCGCATTTCCCGCCAGCAGGGCCGGTAGTGATGCTTCCTGAGCTATGCGATGAAAAGTCTGGGCGGCGCGGTCAGAGATAATCAGCAGCTCCAGAAGAAACCGTGCAGCTTCGCTCCCGTGACACGAATTTGGAGTCTGAGATGTATGGAAGCTGTTGGTCGGGTCCCTTTGTCCAAACAGCGATGCAGCGTCTGATTGATGGCGCAAATTTCTAGCCTCGATCTGGGATATCGATTGAGACCCTGGTATGTGGTCTGATCACACTTAATTCCACTACCAATCTCGTTGGAGGCCATGATGTGCGCAGTGTAGAGATCATCTGTTCAATGGCGGTGTCATCGGTGAGAAAAGTTGACAGTGGGGTCTTGCTGGCCTCATAGAGTGGTCACGCGCCTTCGATCCCATCATTCGATCTGCTTCTGCGGACGAGAAGTGCAACGTTGGTTCTCTGGCGGTTGGACGACGTTAACCCTCTCGCAGGCAGGGCTCCTGACACCTTACACTGATATGCTACTCGGATCATTTGCCCCAGAGTATTGTCGCAGATTGCTTTGTGTGACTGGTGGGGCTTTGCTGCCGCGTGAAAACCTTTCTCGCGTGTCTAGGAAGCTGATTCAGATTTATACCTGGACATAGCCAGCGGCAAATGCGAGGCAAGCCGTTGACCACAGGATTTCCGTAAGACGGCGATGTGCTTTCGGCGGCGGAAGTCCAGGAGAGGTCGACTCGAAGGCTTTTGGGGCGAGACAGAGTGACTTCCCTTCTCCAGCCGCGATCATTTTCGAAGAGATATGGTGCCTCCTCTGCCATGAGTTGACTCGTGCAAATGCAGCAAAACATTGCCGTGTCCTGAATGATTACACAGCTAGGTCGATGTAGTGGTTCGCTGAGCCGGAAGATGCTGAGAGTGTATGCGTCGGGCACGCACATTGTTCCGCTGATCATGGCATGTTGACCTCGCCTCTAAAGGCAGGCTCCTTGTATGTTCCGAATGATTTTTCAATAGTCGTAATGATTCCCGAGAGCGACCGACGGGGCAGAAGCCGATTGATTTCTTTGGCGGATTTACCTTCACAATAAGAACTCTGAATCTGTTGCAGCTCGCTAGGAGAGAGATAATGATCGGGATCGAATGGCTTCCCTGTCAATTTGGCGTAGGCAAGACGCTGCCGTACGCTCCTCTGGACGTCTTCGAAGAGCCGCGCCTATCTGGACCCAAGTCTTCCCTGCTTTCACGAGATGCTGGGCGCGATCGAATTCATCCTGTGTCCAAGGCGTCTGGGTCTTGTTGGGCCTGGGCTGCCTTGACAGGTTATTCTCGCGTCGGACCTTTCGCAATGCATTATTCACGCTTTGAAATGATCTTCCCAGTTCAGCGGCGATGACTTGAATTTCGTCACGTCCCACAACACGTTCCATAATCTTCCGCAACCGCTCAATCTCGTGCTCTTGCCACCATTTGTGCTCACTCTGGTGACTCGCTTTGGCTGGCCGTGGAGACTCACGGATTTTGTTGTTTACGCTGTTGTATGAACGTTGGAGTCTGTCGGCAATTGATTTCACAGTAATCCCTTCTTCTCGTAGACGCAACAACTCTGCTACGTCTTCTGGGAACCATTGTCTTCCCGACCCTTCTGGTGATGGACTCTGTAGTTTTCTCATAACTCTGTTGTATGGAAGCTGGAGTCTCTCTGCGATCGACTTGATAGACAAGCCTTGTTCGCGCAGCTGGAAAAGCTCCGCTACACCTTCCGAAGTCCATCGGCTCTCACGAAGCGGTCGCGGCGTTGAGTCAGTGTTGACTTTGTTACACACAGCACGGTACGGAAGCTGAAGTCGATTTGCGATTGACCTCATGGACAGTCCCTCATCGCGCAGACGAAAAACCTCCGCCGTATTCTCTGCATTCCATCTCGTTCTGGGCCGCGAATGCTCTGTACCCTCGCTGTACGAACGTCGCTGTCTATCGAAGGAACTTGCAAGATGGAAGTATGAGCCTGAGCTGCAAATTTTCGACGCTATGTTGTGGAGATCGGCATGGACGAAGGAGGTCCGGAATATCGAAGTTGCAGACCGCCGCAGTGGCTGCAGCATAGTCAGGACTTGAGACTACAGATAGTTTGGTGCAGACGCGAGATGTAGCTATCTATACACGCGTTTGATGATCTGAAGTCGGCCCGGGAACGAACTCTTGGCAACAACCCAGCGTCTCGTCCCTGCCGCCTCCTTCCTTCATCACATTTACCGACAACTGTTGAAATACTTTATCAATGTCGGTGTAGTCCTTGCTCCATACTGGCTCGCAGGTCTCCATAGCCTGATCAAAATTGTCATGGAACTGTCACCCGCATTGCATTTGCAGACAACTCATCGCAAGGCCCTCCACAGTATTGCACGGATGCAAACACTTCTAGACTGCGAACAGGATCTTGCATCGAAATGGATCGCAAGCTGCATCGCGAGCATCTCGTATGCCTTGGTCAAGTCGCCAGATGCTACAATGCTCTTCCGGCCAAATTTGCAAAAATCGCCAACTCGAGACGCCATCGAAGACGGCACTTTGAATGATGGCCCTGAACAATTAACATCACAACGGCAGGCGCTGGACCAATCGCAAGAGACAGGAGCTGTCATCGTGCTCGGACTACGATACCATGCCATTTCCAATGCCATTGAGATTGCATTTTGACCGTTACAGAGTATCAACAGTCCATTTAAATTCTGCCTCCTTGTAAGCCCTAAGCCTCATGCTAGAAGAGCCAAGTCCTGAAAGTAGAACTTCAGGCTGTAATCCCAAGGTCTACATATTCTAAAAGTTCCAGTCCGTCCTCTTTCCTCATCTTGACGGCAGCATTAACGATGCTTCTACTACTCATCACCTCCATCGCCAGCGCCTTGGTTCTAGATCGAAGGCAAACGGACCAGAATATCCCTTTGGATGAACCATATTGCCGATGTATGGACTTGACAGGCAATTCCGATGAGACTTTGACGCAAGCCATATGTCGTGGGTATGGTGGGAAGTTTGCCGTGTACGATACGGGCAATGATGTGTATGATTTGCAAGGTGCTGTGAGTGTTCAACGCAGATGGGTACTGGGCTGGGACTACGCTGATGTTTTCGTCTAGTGCTTTAGTTATTCGTTCTCTTTGGGGTCGACGAGCGATTTTGATTACCAGTGCAAGTCACAGTCCGGAGGTCAGTGCAAATACTTCGGACGATGTGTGAATGGAGCCGGTGAGCGGTTGGATGGGGATGTGTGTTGAGAGTCGGATTGTGTCGACTGCTATGGCTGCGTGTGGGATCGTCTTATTCGCAAGTAAGGCGGCCGAGGCTTATTGAGGGTTTCCGGGAGATCATCGCCGCATCATTCTGGCACCATGGATGAGTGGAGCAGGAGGTAATGCCATCATGCAAAAAGGATGTATTTTGAAGTCATGTCTGTTGTTGCTGCTGCGTCGAGGCCCTAAAATTCTTGTTCCCGTTGCTTTTGCATGCTCCTTTCGTGCCATCTTACGTTCTAACACAATACTTAACATTATCCATAAAGACAACAGTCAGAGGCTGGGCTATAGAGCTCGTAATCTTAATCGTAACTTCCTTGGCCTCCACAATACCACTCAACTCCCAATACTGCATGCTGCTACCCAACAACTCATCTGGACCCCATTCCAAGGACTGAGAAGGCAGATCGTCGCCATTGATGTCCTTTCCGGTGACCGTGACACCGCAAGGAGTCCTGACGCCAGCCACGGAGACCATCGTGTTTAATGCGCATCCGATGTACAGGCTATCGAGATCAAAGGATTTTGTCGTGCCAGCTGGTTTGATGGTGGATTGAGGGGTAAGGTTCAATGAAAGAGCTGAGAGCCCGCCAAGTAGTGTGCCTCCGATCCCGATCGTGGCAGTGTTGTTTGGGGATTTGGGAGTGATCGCTGGGACTGGCGCGTTCTCGAAGATCTGACATAGATTAGTACTCGATGATTTGAGTGCGCTGAGAAACTTACGACGAGCGAGGCAGTGCCGTAGTCTAAGTTGTTGTATGTGGCCGTGCCGATCCTGTCGAGGATCGGAAGAACTGTGCCTAATCCGCTGCGTTCCAGGGTGTCGAACTGATGCGAGCTGGTCAGCGCTTTCCCTTGCAATGCTTGGCTTTGACTGACAGTCTCCGTAAAATCTTCACACTTTGGGATAACCGTGGCGCTACACACCGCCGCAAGAAGGGTGGGAAGAAAGGTGACTTTAAGCATACTTCCAGGTCGTCTGAGGGTGAATTGCTGGGCTCTGACTCTTCGTTTGGGAGACGATGACCTGACTTTATATCCCGTCGTCGAGCTTGATGACTTGCTGACTGCTGCGCATTCTGGTCGTATCATTGCGTCTGTCTAGCTGAAGCGAAGACATTAGCGAAGTCAGTCTCGTGTCCTCGTTTTGATGGGAGCTGTGGCTGGGCTTGAGCAAGCCAGGTTCCGGCGGCAATGTTCGGATTTGCTTGTAGCTGAGCGCATTCCAGTACATCTTGGATTTGATCCCGAAGCTCTCTTGCCAGCTGCCTTTGGTATTTCGCACTCAAAGCTCAGCGCCACTGAAGGCCAATGAGAGCCTCTCACGCATTGATAGGGCAGGTGTCGAGGAAGCGTGGAGACTAACATCTAATGTAGACAATAAAGGAGAAGGCTCTCGCCTACTCAGGTGACACTGCTTAAGTCATCTTGTGTGGCCGTCGGGGCTGGGTCCATGTCCGTCTTGGCAAGTGCTTGTCGTATGCCTCAAAGATCGTACGCTGACAGTCAGGCGAGTGGCGCACTCTAACACGATGCATCCTTTCTGATCGAGATCGTTGAGTTTCGACACGGTACTGATGGCCCTATGCCTAGTTCCTGCATCGATCGACAGGACGGTAACGATCGAGAGTTCGCGAAGCCTAGCTGTTGGAGCTGAGAGTCGGGAAGAGCATTCATCTTCCATGAGCGTTGGCAGCCGACGAGAGCTTTCCCCAAAGAGCACACCTTCCTATCTTGATAGCCCGTACATGTCGCGAGTCAGAGCAATTTACCTTGAGGGTGTCTCCATCACTTGATCAGAATGCCAAGACCCCGTAACAGTTACGCTCATACTCCTGGGTCTCGTTTGTTTGGTTTGGAGTTCGGCGTGCGTCAATCTCACTGATTTTCCGCGATCGTGAATCGCAGCTCATTTGGCACTCTTGCAAGATATCTCTTGTGCTTGTGCACTGCGGCATTCATGCCATGAACACGAGGCTATACTTTGACCGAGAGCACAGTCCCGCGCATGCTTTACAGGTTCGTCAGTATACAGCATCCGTTGCGAGGGAACCGCCTGAAGGGCGATGGCGGACCTCCGAAGCGGGTATACCAGGGCGTTTAGCTCATTACATGCAGCACAGTCTCTGTCTAGTCGCAGAGAGGTGAAATAGGACCTGAGACCGGTGTCTTGTGACTGCCTGTTCACGCGTCGTGAGCGCCTGGTGAATGTCTTCGACGTGACTCAATCCAGATCAGCGTCATACTGATGAGTGTCGTCGATGTCAGTACACGCCGAGATGGACTTCGATCTGTTGATGTTGTGCAAGAAAGAAGGCAACGACCCCACGGTGGGGACAAGAGAAGAGGTCCAGGAAAGCTTGACTGGAAGCGAGGCTGCAAGGATGATGACGAAGCGCGACTCGAAGCGTGACCGGACAGCAGCATACCGACACCTTAACACCTCACCTAGGCCACGACTTCTCACTATTCCCGAAGTATCTACACTTAGCACCACTACCGGCTCTATACCAACAATCTGGCGCCAGCACGATCGAGAGGCGGACTGGCTGGCGCGGATGTCGATATCGGTCTACATCGGGCACACCGGCCAGCGTCTGCGACTCGACCCAAGCGTGACTGGCACTCTTGACGCCGTGAAATCATGGATCGCGTCGCAGACCAACATCCAACCGCGTAGTCAGATCTTGCTCACATCACAGGGAAAGCAAGTCCGCACGCAGACGCTGTTGACTGAAAATGAATTATTCGTATTTGATTCAAGCTGGCTGAATGGGAAGAAAGCCGCCAGTCCAGTCAAGGAGGACTCAAGCTTGAGTGAGAGCTCCGACGATGCCAGCAGCGAATTCAACCCTGGCCCAGCGCCCGACACGATCACGAGCACCAACGATCTAGCGTCATGGCAGAACTTGTTCAAAGTCAGGAGGAACTGGGCGGCCGCTCTGCTCGAAGGCTGCAGCACACGCGCAAAGCAGGCCGAGCAGTACCAGAGTGAAAAGGCGGTGATTGAGCGTTGTCTTGGTGTTGCAGTGGCAAGTCTGCAGCAGCATATCAAGAGCGCCGACAAGCACTATGCAGCTGCTGAGGCGCGAGCCAGCGAGCTGTTGCAAGAGCAGCAAGCGCATGCCGACAACTGGGAGCGTAACTTGGAGAGCCTGCGCAATATTCCAGCGAGGCCTGAGTTCACGCGATTCATACAGCCCATGCAGATGTCGACAGGCTCACGACGGCAATCGCAGCAGCACATCACCACGCTACAAGGCTATGTGGATGTTGTGACTGTCAAGCAGGCCGCGAGTGCAGCCAGAGCGTCGATGAATACACTGGGCGGCAAGCTGGATGCCATGCGTGACGAGCTAGATTCTGCCACGAATAACAGCAATGAGCTGTTGCAAGCCGTAGACCAGCTCAACAATGATTCCGTGAACGACAGTGCCTCTGAACCCGCCCAGCTGATCGAAGAGATTGACATGGTTGTGAAGAAGATGGCTTCGGATCTTGAACACGTACAGTCTCTGCCTAAGACCTCGCAAGCTTGTGCTCAAGCTTCGAAAATGGCCCTGCTTCATACTCGAAATTACCTTCCCAACCTCAATGACTACTGCGGCGAGATGAACGAGCTTGTACAGCAAACGAAACGAGGTCGCGACGGCGCTGCGGACATTGCTCTCGAGCACATGCGAACGCTGTCGATGATCGAGTCTCAGCTTGCTAAGCTGTACCACGACGTCAAAGAAGTCGATCTGCCCGAAGATCAGGAGGCGCCTTTCGTGACGCTCAGCATAGTATCGCGACTGCCCTCCGTGTATGGTCATCTACTCGTTGAGTCAGTCCGACGGCGAGAGTGGGTGGCGAAGATGAGGCGAGACTCCATGACTCTGCAAGAAGAAGTGGCCGTCTATCAAGAGGAGGAAGAGAAGAGGAGGAAGAAGTGGATGCGCAATGTTGATGATCTTGTGTCCGCAGAAGCGCTTCAGAGTCGAGTGTTGGGCATCGAACTCAATCTGCAGAATGAGGGCGGGAGTTGGCCTATGGTGACAAGAGATGAGCTTGACGAATATATCAAGACACTGCTCGACGTCTTTGGTGCGGGACCAGTGACAGACGAGATCGAGTTGGCAGTCAAAGACTTGGACAAGCCTACACGGAAGCAGATCAAGCACGCACGCGCTTTCAAGAATGGGAGCATGCACGAGGCTGCATTTGGCGACACTTCCTTGCTGCTTCGTGGTCACGATGCCAACAAGGCCCTTCAAGATAGCAATGCTCGCCTCGAGGAAGAGGTACGAGCTCAGAAAAGCCGAGTGCGAAAGCTAGAAGATCTGCTGCATCGACAGACTCAGATCAATAGAGTCAGTACTGGCGATATTTTCACGCCTACGAGTGAGGGGATTGGGTCGCATCGAATGCCAACACCCACGCTACCTAGCGACCACTCTCGTCGTAATTCGATCAGCCAGCAGCGTCGCGGTTCGTTGGTCCAAGGCCAGAGTAGCGAGGAGAAGAGGCTTGCTAAGCGCGTGGTCGATCTCGAAGCGGAATTGCAGGCGCGAAATGATGAAGCAACCTCACGCAAGGCGTCTGATGCTGAGATACAAAAGCAGGTCGAAGAAGCTATTTCCACCAAGAAAGATCTCATGGAGAATATGGATGCCCAACAGCGCGAGTTTGCTATTGAGAGACGCAACCTCGAGAAAGAGTTGCGTGAAGCCAAGGACAAGCTTGAAGAAGCTGAAAACGAGGTGGAAAGGCTGATGGGCTCCAGAGACGGTATTGACGAAGAGATTGCACGATTAAAAGAAGACGCATCCGGCCACGCCGCAAGAGCTGCGACTGAGCATGATGCTCGCGGAGCTTTGGAGAGAAAGTTAGAGCAGGCTGAGAGCGCTCGACGGCAGGCTGAAGAAGAGATGCATAGGATGCGCGCAGAGCAAGAACAACATCGTGAATCTGAAGCGGAGCATATGCAAACGCTAGCAGCAGCGCACGCGCATTTATCACCTGACGCGGAGTCTCCGACAGGATTGCTCGGCCTCTCTGCTGCACTGGAAGAGCTTACCCGCAGATCAGCAACTCATGCTAAGGAGCTTGAGGATGCTATCGCGTTTGCGAAGTCTGAAAATGAAAGCCTCTGGTCAAGCAACGAACGACAGAAGAATGAGTTGGCGACTGCTGCACAGAAGCAGACAGAAGCCGAGGATGAGGTCCGACAAGCACAGGAAAAGCTTTCCTCGGAAGAGGCCAGAGTCACGGCTTTGCAGGAGCAGCTCAATGAGGAGCAGGAGCAGCTGCGGTCACTCCGCGATAAGTTTGCGGACGGCGAGACTGGCTCTGAAGTTCTGCGACAGCGTGTTGCCGAAGAAGAGGGCCGTTCTGCTAAGCTGCGGACTGAGCTTGCTGAGGCGAAGTCGCACATCACCAGTCTGGATGTCGAGCTCATGAGATTGCAAAAGAAACACAAGCTCTATCAGATCAACGCTGATGCTTCATCGGAACGCCTGCAAAAGCGTGCTGATCGTGCGAAAGAAATATCCCAGAAGCTGTACACGCAGAACTTGCGACTTGGTCGCTTGCTCGAGAGACTTGGACTGGTGGTGGCATACCAGGGTGAGACCATGACTGTGGAACGAGCCTCGAAGATGGCTGCTAGTACGACCATGATCGACCCATCAATGCACATGAGCAGGCAGGCATCAATGACTTCCCCGTCGCCAACCAGAAAGTCGTCCGCCGCAGATACTGAGCCTGGAACTGATCTTCGACTGCTACATTGGCCTGATGCGCAGACCGCTGAGGAAGAGACCTCTCAGTATGAAGCTTTCCTGAACCATGTCACTCGCTTCGATCTGGATGTCTTCTCTGACGCTATCACAAAGCGCGTCAAGGATTACGAGTACACGGCGAAGAAGTACAGCAAGGAGTCAAAGGATTCTACCAAGCGTGCGGATGCGTATAAGGAGCGTGCTCTCAAGCTTAGGAGCGAAGCACACAACAAGATCGCTGTTCGTGATTTCAAGGAAGGAGACATGGCTCTCTTCCTTCCCACCAGAGGCGGTCAGGTCAAAGGCGCATGGGCCGCCTTCAATATAGGTTGTCCGCATTACTTCCTCGCTGAGCGTGACGGCATGAGACTTGGCACTCGTGACTTCATTGTCGCTCGCATTCAAAAAGTCGAACAGAAAGTTGTCGACCTCAGTGGTCAACGTGCAGCAGCTCAGATGGCCGCTGATGGACGAAGCATTGATGATGCTAGCGCATCCTCTATGCAAGTCGAGGACGACAATCCCTTCGACCTTTCAGATGGCTTGACTTGGTGGATGGTCCATGCTACCGAAGAGCGTGTCGCAGGTGCAGCACCCACCACGCCCGGCCTAGGCAAGAGCACTGTTTCAACCGCCAATGTCGACGCCAAAGGCAGTATCCGCATCAAAAGAAGCAGCAAGAGTGACGATGCCAGCAAGCATCTTAACAAGAGCTTGGATTCTCGTCGCTCGAGCAGCAACTCGAAGAAAGGTGTCACCTCTACTGGCGCGACTGGCAGTGCTTCTGCTACTCCTCGTGTCCGCTCAGCAAGCCAAGCATCCTCGCTTAACCAGCAGCATGCCTCTGAGCAACCTCAACAACCACGACCTCCGCCTGCAGCAGCCGGATCTGGGCTCGGCATTACTCAAGAGCCACATGAACAGGTGCGCCAAGACCTTCTATGGGGTCCATGATTTGCGCAACAGAATCGCGCAGCAGAAAGCATGGGCCCAGGATAGACTTCCCAAGATACCTATATAGACTAACATTTCACACCACAGATCCGCAAGCTCTCAACGCCAGGGCGCCCTGCCTCTGCGAGAAGAGAGTCCGCTTCGCCGAGCAAGGCACGCTCGAAGTCACCTAGTAAGAGTGTAAGATCTTTGCAGAAACATTTAAATGTGGAGAGTCCTAGCAAAGTACCCAAAGAATCTGGTTGGAAGAGCTTGTGGAGTGCAGAATTCTCGACTGAAAGTCCTAGTAAAGAGAAGAAGAAGTTGGATTGGGCTTGATCTGATCAAACCTGGAATCACATATGCCACAATCATTCACAGGAAACCATGAGGATGGCTGGGAATTGCATAGCGTGGTAAGCATTGATGTTGTGCTGCACAATTTATTGCTTGACTCTACACTTTGCTCATGCTTCTTTCGATTACACATGTGCTCGTACTACCAATGCATATCACAGCAATTCATGCACTCATGAAACACTGCAGGGAATGCACATAGGCGGCAATCGCCGGGCGCAGGCGCCTACAGCGCTATTCTTGGCAAGCGGAAGGAGCCACAGGGCACATATACAGCTAACAGGGATGTATTTGCTTGGTGTACATGCTTAGCGTCCTTTTCTAGGGCCAAACGCATGGTGCTTGCACGAAGGATTCTTCCCATGCTGTCTGCGCCCGCTAAACTCCGACGCAGCGTCCACGCCAGCCTGATATTAGAGTCATGAGCTGAACCACCCCTTGTAGGCATATCTACGCCCCTACCACCTCCAGCCAGCAGCGACTTCAAGAGCACTCATGCCGTGTTCTCTCTTCTTCTTCGCAAGCAGGACGCAGACATTGCTAAAATGGCCGAGGCGACAGTCAACCAAGCACAATTACAGCCAATAACAGAGCGCACTACAGCCGTATAGAACGTGGCCCCCACGACATTGTCGTCTGAACAGCTCGACCACGACCATGGACCAGTAGCTCCACTACTACCAGCGTCTGCCAACGAATGGCATGGCCATCACAGCACGCCCGAAGTCGAACTCAGACCAATTCCACGTCGGATGAGCAGCAGCGATGACTCCGCGAACCAAGCTTCTCTTGCAAAGACTCAAATCCAACGCAAACCCTCATCAAGGACGCCATGGCCGAAGGTCTGGCTGTGGGAAATCCTGTCAGCAGCCTTCAGCCTCCTCTGCTTGGGCGCCGTGATCGCGATATTAGCATACATAGACAAGAAACTGCTTGACGACTAGCATTTTCCCATATCTCCTAACGCATTGGTGTCGATCTTTATGACCTTGGCCAAAAGTGCTATGCTCTTGATCGTTGCAGAAGGCATTAGCCAGCTCAAATGGGTCTACTTTCGAGAACAGTCCCGCCGCCTTTACGATATGCTCCACTTTGACAACGCAAGCAGAGGTCCTTGGGGAGCGGCAGAGCTGATGTGGAGTGTACGATGGCATGCTGTCATAGCATCGATCGGTGCTTTTATTACCATAGTTGCATTAGCCATGGACCCATTTACGCAGCAGGTCATTGCTTACGAGACCACAGACCGCAATGTCACCGGCGTGGCAGCAACGTTTCGGAATGCAAGATCATACGATGACCGACTGCCAAACAGCAGTAGTGGTAACGATATTCGGGGAGATCTCAAGATGCAGTTGAATGTCACGGCCGCTATCTTCTCCGGCATATCGCAGGCAACGCAGAAAGTCGCTTTTACATGCGGCACTGGAAACTGCACGTGGCCTATCATCCATACGCTGGGTGTATGTAGCAGCTGCCAGAATCTCACTGGTACGACCAAGCCAAAGTGTTCAACACCCACGTACACTGAAACATGCAACATCACCTACAACGGCATCTTCGTGCAAGCCTCCAACAAGGAAAGCCAACCAGGACCTCAGTGGACCACAAGTGAACTCACACTCCTCAACATCTCATCTGAATACCCTCTGAGCGGCAACGACAGCTTCAACGGTAGTCTCGACCACATCCTCGCCGTGCTCCCAAATGCCGACACAGCGAACGTCCACTTCCCCTCCTCAATCAATACCTATTCCTGCAACCTAAGCCTCTGCCAAAAATCCTACAATTCAACCGTCGTAAACGGCACCCTCATCGAAACTCTCATTTCGACCTCCCCCTTAACCTTCCCTCTCTGCGGTCTAAGCGGTTCCCTTTCCTCAACAGGAAATACATGGCTCGATCCCACCACCCAAGTGGAAACCTGCCCTGGCTTCCTCGATTCCAATATCCCACAGTCCCTCGACCCTACCAATCGAATAGCGATGCTCACCGACCCTTCAATCTTCTGGATCAACGCAGCCACCGTCCAAGAAATGCGAATCTTCATCCGAGACCTCATGTCAAATCAATCTACCTCTACAACCACAGCTGGAACAGGCGCCTATTCCGTCGACAAAAGTCTTGCGAACATGCTCTACTACTCGAACTCCGGGGATTACGTCGAGACTATGAACGGCATCGCAGAAGCGCTAAGTAATAATGTTATACGACATGGACCTAACGCTACATGGCAAAGTGGAACCGCGCAGGTTCCGACTACGAGACTTAAGGTGATATGGGGATGGTTGACATTGCCGGTGGGATCGGTTGTGAGTAGTGTGGTGTTTCTTGGGGTTGTGATTTTGTTTTCTTCTGCCGGAGATAAGAGAGGTGTGGTTTGGAAATCATCGATTTTGGCGACTATGTTTCATAGACTTGAGGGGCAGGACTTGGATAAGAGGACGTTGGAGGAGATGGAGAGCACGGCGAAGGAGGTAAGGGTTAGGCTTGGAGAGGATGGGGAGGGGAATCTGGGGTTGTTGAGGGAGGGTGGTCAAATCGCTGCTCTAAATGGAGCTAAGGATTCTGGGATAAGAAGGAGATGGTTCAGATCATGATTGAGTTACGATGCATAACGCCGAGATGTCTGAGCTTCGTCATAAACCGCACCTTTGAAGTGAATTCTTTGACCATCTCACGGTAATCTTCTCTAGCAAGCTCAACTGCTCAACTAGCTCTGGTCTTGCTCTAAACACCATCAGCGCTGGGTCATGACGGGAAACTCGCGGATTATGCATATATGTAGGCCTACGGACTACATCACGATCCCATGCTCTGTCTCTACACCCCTCACTTGCGGCCGAAGATGTTTCTGCTCTGTTCACAGAATTATGTCCCTAGGACCTCGTTGATCAGCTTTGCTATCTGCTGCTTGAGTAACTGTTTCATTCGTGAACAGTGCTATCGCAGTGCGGTGAGCTCTGTACCTCACATGTGCATCATGCCTAACTTATGCCTAATTCTATACCTATGTAGAGCCGCTGAAGACCGCTTTGACAAGTTGATTTAGGTGAAGCTCTATGTTACGTGATAGTAACGACAGGATGGAGGCATGTGAGATGCAGCAAAGTCTTCTTTATTAGGATACTTTATGTACATACCAGAATGCACTCTGCCCTGTTTGATCCTTGGTCTGTCTACCTTCGCTCTAGGAAAATGATTGCGTTCTTCGCACCACCGGATTTCTGTATCAGTGTCATTGGCCTATTGATGATTCCTTCTCCATCGTCGAACCAGCTTTCTCTTCCATTGTAGTTAAGTGTAAAGGATGGGTCCGTTTCCGCCGCCTTCACTGTTGAAGATTACCTCAAGCTCAGAATAGACAGACTTCTGCCCTGGGCCTATTTCTTTCTCTTGCTCGTCAAGATCCTCACACTCTTTAGACAGATATGTTTCCCTAGTGAACTTTCCTCGAACTCTGTCTTTTGCTCCTTCCGAGGCTGAGAAGTTCCTCTCATAACAGACCAAAGTTGCTTCCCAGCATTGAGTGCACTGCAGAAACTAACCGGTCGCGCTTGTAGTGAGAGTAGATGAGCCCTTTCTTCCGAGGAGCAGCCAGCTGTCTGTCTGGGGTAGGGTCTTCGATAATGCTCCTGGCAGACGATGGCGACGGGGCGTTGCTCCGGATGAAGTCATTATATGCGTCGACGGGCTCCCAGATCACTTCGTCGTTGGGAATAGCCCCGCTCATTGGATACCGAGCCTCTTTGAACGCTATTCTGACAGCCTCGTCGTCGTCTTCGTCCTCAATAAAGTCATACTCCGACGTGTCAGATGGAGCCCTCTTCCTCTTCTGGCTGGGAAGAGCAGGCTCGAGATCTTGCGACTCCACCTCGGGCTCTTCATGTCTCATCATGTTGTTGTAGAATTTCCCAGCCTTCTTGAACGGCGTCTTCTTCTTTCTGTTGCGTCGAAAACCTGCTAGATCATAGTCATGCTTAGCTACGAGGTGACGCGTCAAGTCGTTCGTCCTGCAGGCTCTGTGTCCACAGAGCGTACCATCTTCCTTCTTCTCGCGGCAGAAAACTTCTCCCTGATGGATCTCAGGAACTCCCTTCTTCACATCAAATGGGGTAGCACCTGCTGGTATCTCTAGGCTGTCGTAGTATGCATAATATGCGGGACATTGCCGAGATAAGCCTTGCAACAAATACTTGTGTTTGCTCAGCAATAACCTCGACGTTTGAGTTGTCGTGGCGATGCCCAGAGACCTGGTAACCATGTTGTGCTGCGCTGTATGTTCCTCGTCATGGTCTTGATCATCGGCTCTCTCAAGAACGTCTTTGGGGATTGGCAGAGTGACTTGCAAAGACTTCTGGGAGGGACGGTAAAAGCTCGTTATCTTGGTCTGTAAAATTTTGACTTGACTCCGGGATGTAGCCCTGGAGGGATTTGTCGTTATGATTTGCTAATGTTAAGAGTCAGTCATTGTATATGGACATGACAGCATAACGTTAATCGCTTTGACTTACAGGACCTTAGCAGATGTTGCTAGGGTGTCGTAGAGGACTCTCCGAGCCGTTCGGAGTGTGTTATAGCCTCTAGCGATTCAGCGCGTTTCTAGATATCGCAGTTAGTAGCTAAACTGTGGCAGGAAATAGCATGTTATCTTACCAGTGCTAGTGGAGCAGTGCTAAGCTAGTGGTCGAAGAGTTGATGTGCCTGAAGGGGTATTTGAGATGCTTGGAAGTTGTTGTTGTGTCAAAGATGAGAGTCTGTAGAAGCACAATCTCTTATAGCTTTGCGCGGGCAGCTATCTCGGAAGGCGGGTACAACGAAATGACGGGGCAGGGTTGCGAAGTGACGAGCACAAACCAGCCTCATAGCACCCATTTGACGAGCATTTGCTAGGCGGTCAAGCGCAGCTCTGGCTCACTTGTTGGCAAAGCAGTCGCGCCCCAAGGTAAGAGCTCCAGGCAGGACCCGCCCGGATCCTAATAGGTGATTTTGGGTCGGTCCAGATTATAGGCGTAGTCTAATAGCCGGGTACAAGTTTGCAGAATAAGCCAAGACTCGTTATATCTAGAGTCAAACGGGTGCGTCACGAGTTCTTAAGCATCTGCTCGATGCTTAGCAGGCATGTCTGACGGCTAGTCCAACTCGCTTCTAGCATGTATCAGCATCTCTCGCTCAATTCTCTAGATTCAGAATTAGCAATGCTCCAGTCCTGATGCCACATACTTCCCTATCCCTTATAGCAATCTGGGCCATAACTGTAGCAGAGATGCACGTACTTAAGCCTTGAAGATGACGCTGACCTCTATCGCCCCCGGAAGCTACCCTCGGGGCAAAGAGAGCTCTTTACCACTATCTCCTGTGTGTTCACGATCTCGTTCACCTCGCGAACTGCACACCAAGCTGTGAACGCAAACAGACCAGTGACGCCAACACCTACAGATCGCTCACCACAATACCAAGTATTAGAACCGCCGACCTTTCCCTACGAATAACATTAGCAACAACTTCCACAATACAACATCTCACCCAACCCACCAAACGAACCTCTATGCCATCCGCAACACCCACGCAAAAGAGTCGCAAGTACCTTCACCACTGTCCCACGCCTCGACACCAAAGAAGAGCAATGCCTGCTCCTCAAGATCTGTCCCACCTCCTTTCCCACTCACAACTCCAAAATTCCAAGCATCAAATCCCAACCTTACACCTATATCCAAAAGCTCTTCCAAGTATCTCCACCCCTCTCCCACCCCTCCCCACCAAGAAAGAGCGATGCCCTCTTCCCAAGATCTCACTGTTCTCCTTCACTTCTCACAAATCCAGGAATGAAAGCAATGTGATCCAGATGGCGGCTTGCTTCGGCTTGAAGACGATACGAATAAGTCCTACAGGACCACGAAATCAAATCCTTCCATTCAATTCTTTACAAAGCGCCAAGGGGTATGCAACTAATACTTCGATGGGTCCTAAAAGACCATGCCGGAATTTCTCATCCGTGAACGCCAGCGCCATGCTTGAAACATCAAATTCCCGTATGCTTAACCCGTCCTGTGACTCCGAGGTTGAAGATGTGTCTATACAATACTGCTCGCTCAAAGCTCCCTCTCAGGAACCGCAATCCCACTCCTCCCTTGTCCAACAGTCAGGAACCTCTTGGTCTCAGCACCGAGTGCGAGCGTGTCGAAGCGGTCGATACCCATGGTCTGTTACAAGTCAGCAAAAGTCACCCTTTTGTGAAAGGCTGTATACTTACGTCCATACTGTTGTACCCAGTAAACCAGAATCCAACAACCACAACCAGATACGTGAAGATCAAGATCGAGCCCTTGAAGTAATTACTCTTGCCTTCTCCCACGATCCAACCAAACAGGAATACACTCAGTAAGACGACGACCATATCCCATTGAGGGAAGATCAAGGTGAAAGAGTGGTTAAGCAATTGGTCGGCTGGGATAAAGCGGCCATAGATGGCGGTAAAGAGAACCAAGCATGGCACTTGGAGGAGTACTACTTGTAAGGCGTAGGAGGATCCGATCTCCATGGACAATGCAACATTCCCGTTCATAGCGAACGAGATGGCGTTGAGGAATTCTGTCGTGTTGGGGACGAGGGAGAAGAGCGTGATGCCCAAGAACTTTTCGGGGATGGCGATGCTGCTGAGGACAACGTCGACGGTGTCGACGAGGATTTCGGCAATGATGGCGTAGGCGATTGTGGCAGTGAGGAGGATGATGGCGGATTTTGTGCGAGACCAATTCGGTGCATCGTGACCACCTTGACCACCTTGCTCTTCATGGGCGACGGGGTGAGCTGAGTCCGGAGGAAGATCGCGGTCGTGTGGATGGATGGCGTTCGGATCTTTGGATGGCTCTTTGTATGAGGCGTTGCGAGATGCAGCACCAGGAGCACCCATCGTGGTGGCCATGACGCTTGTTCGGCGGGGAGCTTTGGTTGCGTCGCGAGCAGCAACAGTGGCAGCAGTCGCTGCTATCTCAGCTACCTGTTGCACAAGAGCGCGATTGTCTTCTGGGCTGAGTCCTTGAACACGAGTAGCGGTCGGAGAAGCGCTGTCGTTTCCAGCGCTCCTTGGAGGCACAATATGTGGACCTTGCTCATCGGCTTTGACGGTATCGTCTTTCTTCGAAGATGTCTGCGTTGTAGGCGATTGCATGATTCCTGCTTGCTTCAAGCTCTGGTTGAGGATACGCCGGTACATCTGGCTTGACCTGATATCCTCCCTCGCAAGTGTCCCGAGGCCGTCTACTTTCTTTGCTCCACCCGTCGCCTGGTGTGTATCTGCGGAGACCAGGCCAGCTGTGTATGGCATGCTCACGTGCTGGTGTTGATGCTCGAGATGTTTGGCCTTCTTCTCTTCTTCCGGCTCGTTGTTCCAGATCACAGCTGCGTGCGTGCGAAGGGTGAAAAGTAGACCAACAACGTATGACAGAAACAAGCAGACCGTGCAAAAGTATACGTACGGGCGCACTGCCTGGATGAAGAATTCGTCGTTGATCTCTGGGACCTGGGTGAAGTAGCATCGTCGGCAGTCCCGTTCCTCTTCAGACCCGCGTGGAAGATCGATGCACTGTCTGCAGTTGAGAATGTGCGAGCCATAGAATTGATAAAATAGAGTCGGACCAAAGCATCCAATTACCGCGAAAAGCAGCATCGTTGAAGTGACGCCGGCAGACTTGACATTGAAGCGCTGCGTCTTTCGCTTGATAGCTCCGAAGCACATCGAGAGACCGGGAAGGAAGAGAATGCCTGCGAAGATGGAGCCGATGATGCTGCCCTCCACCAGCTGTGCTTTGCCCTCGTCCAATGCGACGCAGTACAAGAAGACCTCAACGATTGTGCTGAAGAACGCGTTAATCGTAGCTCCCACACCCATTGAGGACTGAGCTGAGATCGAGGCTACTGCCTGTCCAATGAAGTATGCCAGTGGGATGATTGATGCGAGTGCGATGACGAAGACGAACCCAGGCGAAGTGATCCAGACATCGATATGCAAAGTTTCATACAGGACGAAATAGTCGAAGATCGCGAAGACCACAAGACCAAGCAGGTTGATGAGGAAGATGTTCGTGCCATCGATGGTATACTTCCAGTATTTGATGCCGACGGCGCGATATGTACAAAGCAGGATGACACTATCGTTGCTCCCTCGCGGCATGGACGGAGTCCGTTGATAATGGCTGTCGGTGTGAAAGCTCATCGCGAGAGGATGTCGTCTGAGATGGTAGAACAAGAGCAATGTAACTTTGCCCATGGGTATCGTGAAAACCAGAAACCAACAGATGCCGCTAACAATAAACAAGCAAGGTGTGATAAGGAGGTAGAAGGACAGGAAGAAAATGACTCGGCCCAGATTCCATTGTCCACGACCGAACAGGCGCTTCTTGGTCTTGGCTTGAGCACGTTCAGCAACAGAACTTTGGCGACCTCGGCCCAGCAAAGGATCGGTTTCGTTGTCTTCTAGGTCGGGAACTTCTTCTCTTCGGCGGCCAATGATTGACCTGTTGATGTCGGGTGGGCCAAAGAAGAGGCGACCCTCTTCAATGTCACCGGCTTGCCAGCGTTCGTACTCGGCAATGTCTCGTCCTTCGCCCTCGTCCTCATGCAGATATGCTTCGTCTCGCTCCAGTCTGACGTACTTGCCGAATGGATAGAATAAATAATGCGCAAGATTGATGAGCACGCGGCCATACTCAGAACTTCTAGATGATCCAGGCTGAAGTAAACCGAAGAAGAGACAAACGACGCCGCCTATCGAAGTAATGATGGCCAGCCACCATCCAAAGATGAGCGTCCACAGACCATTGAATAACCACAACCATCGTGATACATTGCCACCTGGAGCGCTATGTATGTCGCCTTCTGCATTGCGCTGTACTGAGCGACTCTTCTTATACAGCGCGGGTTTCCATATTCGAATTCCAAAGGGATGTGTTTCGTTGATAGCTTCCTGTCGGTCTTTGAGGGTAAAACTCTCGGCGTCGCTTAAGTCTGCAGAGTCGTCTTCGTCAGGTGATGGTGTCTCTTCCTCTTCTTCCTCTTCTCCCTGCAGTGTCTCTTCTGAACTCGGTTCGCCAGCATCTTGCGTCACTGAAGGAGCTTTCTTGGCTGTAATGGTCGCGCTGTCGGTACCTGTCGCCTCTGCTTCTGCTTCCTCATCCTCTTGGCTCTCAACTCTGGGAAGCGCTGGTGTCGGTGGAGGTCCACGCCGCCTTACGGTACTCTCCCTCCGCCGTAGTTGTCGATCCCGTTCGCGCTCTCGGTGTACATCGGCTTTCGAATGGCTCCGCTGCTGCCGGGTATCTTCTTCCACTTCGTTCGCATCGTCGTCTACGGAGAATATTTCGCCTCGGTGCGGTGCCTGCGTTGATACTTTTCGTCCACCAGCCGTGGGTCGTTTCGGCGTTGTTTGGGTTACTTGTGGAGTTAGTCTGCTGGAACCTCCACCTCCGCCTCCACTAGAGCTCCCCTGCATCGAGCCTGGATGATGTATTGGTCAGCTTATACTATGACGCGCTCACACGATCGATTGTACGTGTAGTAGGTTGTCTACCATACCATAGTCTTGTCGAGCTCTCGGTCGTCGGACGGTGTTGTCGCCTTGTGACAAGCTTCCTTGGGAGGCTTGCATGCTGGCGTAGCTCGACTGCTGCTCTTGATTGCGACTCATGGTGCCCGCCGAAGACACCGAGGTGCGCCGTGTGTCGGGGGCGGTGGTGGTGGTGTTGGAGGGCGCGGCAGCGTAGTCATGCACACCTATTGAGTACAATCTCTCATCGGTAGAAGCGTTGTCGTCGGCCATGGTTGCAGCGGTCGATGCGGCCAAGCAAAACGACAGCTCACTAGCGGCTTAATCACAATTGATTAACTTCACGACGCAGAAGTGTATTGAACATTATACGAACGCTGCAGACTATGGCAATGATGGAATGATGGGAATTCCTGCTCGAAGATTGCGCAAGCTAGCAAGATAAGTGTGTCGAGTCGAGCACAGCAGAGGTCATCTGCGCGCGTGAAGCGGAACAACCAGGATGCTGATCTCCGGCCGTGAAGTAAGCTGCAAGTAGACGAGCCAGTAGAGCTCCATTGCTTGCAGCACACCCAGTATCGAGCATTTCGCCTCATGTCCATGCACAATTTCTCTCTTTGAGCCGTCCCTCTCACACATCCCGTGATGGTTGTATTGCTTGAAACCCCAAAGATCGTGTTCAGCGTGTTCAGCTGTGAGATGCGATAGGCCAAGACGTCAAGCTGTGGAGAGGACGGGATCAGCCGCCCCTTCCGTCTTTAGCGAGGCTAGCGTTTGGAAACGCCGAGCAGGGCAACATCATCGCGTGTGCCTGACAACTGGACGTGAAGCTGAAGCTCGCCATCAAACATCACCACCATCGATCACTTTCTAAGCCATCACGACCATATCCAAGTCCACTCGACAAGACGCCATCGACGCACATAAATACTCACCAAATACCAATTCCAGGCCTCCTCAGGCCACACACCCGCCACGATGGCGCTCGACACTTTCTTCCACAACAAGATTGAGAGCATGAAGCTCGAGATCATCCAAGGCCAAGCAGTACTACGACGATTGGAAGCACAGCGCAACGAATACAACAGCAGAGTGCGGTTATTGCGAGAGGAGCTAGGTCTGCTCCAGCAACCAGGTAGCTATGTCGGAGAGGTAGTCAAAGTAATGGGCACGAAGAAAGTGCTGGTCAAGGTGCATCCCGAGGGCAAATATGGTGAGTTGCAGAAGCCGCTCTATGTAACTTTGAGATACTAATATTGCGCCAGTGGTCGACATCGCTGATAACATCGACATCTCGAAACTCACAGCCGGCAAGCGTGTCACCCTCCTCTCAGATTCCTACAAGCTCTCATCGCTACTTCCATCCTCCGTCGACCCACTTGTATCGCTCATGATGGTGGAGAAGGTGCCCGACAGCACATACGACATGATTGGCGGTTTGGACGAGCAAATCAAGCAGATCAAGGAAGTTATCGAACTTGGTCTGAAGCATCCCGAACTCTTCGAATCTCTCGGTATCGCGCAACCGAAGGGTGTCTTGCTCTATGGCCCGCCGGGTACAGGCAAGACGCTCTTGGCAAGAGCAGTGGCACATCACACAGACTGCAAGTTCATCCGTGTCTCGGGATCTGAGTTGGTGCAGAAGTACATTGGAGAAGGATCGCGCATGGTGAGAGAGCTATTCGTCATGGCCAGAGAACATGCGCCATCAATTA
>JABCIY010000051.1:0-134421 GCA_014298035.1 Pseudocercospora fuligena | reverse complement strand
GGCGATAGTATAAATAGATTATAAACTATAATAGAAGCTATAAGGAATAGTAGAGGCAAAAGTAGGAATAGTAAGTATTTGTTATTATCTATAGGTTAGACGCTAAACCTAAAAGGTATTAGCTTAGACTAGTTATATAACTATTATTATATAATCTAGTCTACCTTAGTATCCCTTACTAGGTTACTAACTAGACTATATATTCTAATACTCCTACTTAGAATAGTTAGTCTCTAAGTCTAAATCGCGAAAAATATATATAATTTAGAATTTCAATTAGCTAATTAGATATAGTAGTCTCTAGTTAGTATAGTATATCTAACTAGTAAGGTTCAATTCTTTAATCTAGAATTAATATAGTAGAACAAATCCTAATAATCTGTTCTATTATATTCTTTTATCTTTCCTTTTAAACTACTATATCCTACTTGTATTTATATTTAGGAAAGATTCTAGGTTAGCTAATTAGGTATAATAGCTTCTAGATTAGTATAGTATATCTAATCTACTAAGTTCAATTCTTAGGCTAGTATCTTGTTTGCTTAACGGCGTTAATCGCCTTTAAGTAGGCACTTTTATTACCTTTTATATAAGTTATAATTGCCTTATAAATTGCTAGAACTATAGCCCTATCTTTAGCTTAGTTAGGCTATTAGCTACTATCTCTTTTTTTTAGAGTATATTCTACTATAATCTTTCTTTACTACTAAAGATTTCTAACCTTATTAAAGCTAATATTAATATGTTTTAATCTCTTATAGGTATAAGTATCTTTAATAAGAGTTAAAGCTACCTAGTTGTTACCTATAATCTAAATAGGTCTAATCTTATTTACTATATTAGAATTTCCTTTAATTAGTAGTTAAAATAAATATTCTCCTACTAACTATATATAGTCTATCTCCCTTAGGAGTACTATAAGGAACTAAGATTGCTTTATATATATATTTATTACTATTACTTAGCTTCTATAGTTAATATAGTAACTAACTTTTGCTTCTTACTTATCTAAGAAACTAGTAATCTATAGAGAAAGAAGATACTTCTAAGGATTAAGACTCTATTAGCTTTATCTATTATATAATTAGAGTCTAAATATCTAATTAGCTTTCCTCCTCCCCTTCTAATATTAAACCTAGGCTTAGGAATAATCTTAGGTATCTAGCTAGTTTCCTAAGTACTTTTAGGTATCTCTTAGATAGATCTAATATATATAATCTAAGTCTTCTAAGGTAAAAGCAATATTAGGTCTTATTATAGTTATTAGCTATATCTATATACTATTTTAGCTTTAGTACTTGTCTTATTATATCTCTCTTTATCTAAGTTAGATTTCCTTAGACTCTTATAGTTATTAAGAGTAATAAGGTTAGGTAGGCTATTTCTTTAGTTATTCAAACTTTGTAAGGCTTTCCTAGATATAATATTCTTAGTTAAGCTTTAGAGTACTATTCTTTCTATCTCTAGTAAGCTTTATCCTAAGAATTTTAGTTAGTTTACCTAGGTCTTTAATTTTAAATACCTTACCTAGTTCTTTCTTAAACTAAAGAATATCTTCTAGTTTTAGTACTATAATAGGAATATTATCTATATAGGTTAAAACTATTAGGTTCCTACCCTTATAAATAAGTAAGTATAGATCTACCTCTAATTAGTAAAACCCTATTTTCTCTAGCTTTAAGATATATAGCTTGTTCTAGTCTCTTACTACTTGTTTTAGGCTATATAAGCTCCTTAGGATTTTTAGAGCTATACCTTATAGGATTTCTACTCCTAGTAGGGGAATTATAAAGATATCTTCCTATAGGATACTTTTAGTAAATACATTATTTATATCTACTTAGTATAATTCTAGGTCTTTCTTATATATAGTAGCTATAAATACCCTAAGTATATTATACCTTACTATTAGTATAAATGTCTTCTAAAAATCTACTCTAAATTTCTAGGAAAAACCCCTTATAACTAGTCTTACTTTAAACTTATTAATTACTCTACTAATTAGTCTCTTTATATTAAATACCTATTTTAAGGTAACTAGGTTTACTCCTTTTAGTAGAACTACCTAATCCTAGGTATAGTTACTTCTAAGTATAATTAGCTCTTTCTAGATTGCCTCTTCCTATATATAACCCTATTTTAGATCTTATATTACCTCTTAGTAGGTTCTTGGAATTGGAACCTCCTATCTTTATATAATCCCTAGTATAAAAGTAGGGAATACAACCTTATAAATATACTTTAGAAGTTTATCTACCTAATCTATACTTAGATCTAGATCTTTTATTAGGTAGATAAAGGCTCTATAATATTTAGCCTTAGGGAAATTATTATCCTCTAATTCTCTTAGTCTCTTCTATATAGTTAATCTTATAATTATACTATAAACTCTTTCTTCTCTTAACCCTTTATTAGAGATTAATCTTCTTCTCTTTAAATTCCCCTCCTAAGTATAGACATTCTAGTTGTCTTACTAAGGTTCCTCTTAGCTCTAATTTAGAGCCTACTATTTATATTTTTCTTTTTCTTCTTCTAGATTATCTATTACCTAATATTAGTCCTTATCCTTTAGTAGTAGAGGTAGCTAAACTTGTAGTAGTTTTAGGTCTAGTTTCTCCTTTCTTACTAGTCTACTAACTAGGTTTCTAGCTAGAGTATAGCTTAGCTAGTTAAGTCTAGGAATATTTAAAGTTATATCCCCTCCTTTCTTATCCTTAAACTAGATAGTATTATTATATACTCTTATAGCCTTTATATTAGGCTCCTAGAATAGCTATATCTTAGATATATTAGGTATATATCTAATAAATATAGTATCCTTTCCTCTATTTATTAGTTTGTCTAACCTTATCCTAACTAGCTAAGATTTAGTATCTATATATATAACTACTCTATATCCCTAAACCTTAAAGTATAATATAGAAGGTTTCTTTCTAGTAAAGGCTTTATTAGGTAAAACCTTAAGTCTATCTATATCTAGCCTATTTAGAAGGGCATTTCTTATAATAGTATAGGTATCTAATACTTCTAGCTAGAATTTAACTAGTATGTTTAATTCCTTAAGTATTACCCTAATATATTCCTTAGATATCTAGATTAACCTTTCTATAACTCTATTTTAGATTGAGTTATATACTTTAGTTATATAGTAGGAGATTCTAGATTCCTTCTCCTACTATTTAAGTAATATAAGCAATTCTCTTGCCCTATTACTTCTTACTACCTAAAGCGGATTCCCTAATTATAGTTTAGCTTTTCTTTTCTATTCCTATAGTATATCTACTATATCTTCTCTTAACTTTAATAGGAATACCTACTTCTTTCTTAAGAAGTTATTAATAATCTTAAGCTACTATTTAAAACCTAGCCTTAAGATAGGCAAAGGTCTATAGATATTAACTAAAATAAGGGAAAGTCTAGCTAGCTTTCTCTCTATTTCCTTTCCTCTATATTTCTTTATTTTAGCTAAAGAATATACTCTATAGGGCTAGTATCTTATAGGGATAGGAATTTTTTCCTTTAGGTTAGTAACTTTATAAAGGTCTCTTAGAAGTCCTTCTCTAAAGTATCTAACTCTTCTATACTATAGCTCCTACTAATCCTAATTAGTCTAGGCTATAAAGATATAGATATTATTTTTTATTAAATCCTAGGAAATATACTAGTATACAAATTTATCTAGATCTTAGCTAATTTCTTTAATAAATAGTACTCCTCCTAAAAGCCTTATCTAGATAACTAGCTTCCTATTAGGTAAATAAAGTATAAATTTTAGTAGTTAAATACTAAACTACTTACTAAATTAGTTCTAAGAGATAAGATTGACTCTAAGCCTAGGTATAAAGAGAATACCTTTTAATATAATCTGTTTTCCTCTCCTCCTATCTATAACTATACTCCTAATATATATAGCTATTAGATAGCTACCTCTAACCTTAATCTACTTCTTCCTTTTAAGAGGTTTTATATCTCTAAAGAGTAATTCCTAGTTAGTTATATAGGTAGAAGTATAAGAGTTAAGTAGCTATTTAGATAGCCTATACTTGCCTTTTGCTTTAATAGTTAAATAAGCTACCTTATCTATATCTTCCTTCTTAGAGGGAGAAGATAGTTTAGAGGGTACCTCTATATCTTATACTATATAGGCCTTTTTAGAAGATAGTTTCCTAGTCCTCTTTTCTAGGGATTATATTCTTAGGCTTAGTTTCTTTACTATTTCTTTAAGTTGCTCTTTGTCTAGTAAAGATCCCCTTCTAGCTCTAGATAGGGATTATTTCTTTACTACCCTATAGCTCTACTTTAGCTTAATAGCTACTTTTGCCTTATCTAGATTAGGGTATTCTCTAATCTAGTACTTTCCTTTATATAGGAAATATAATAAATCCCTACCTATATAATTTCTTTTCTTAGTAAATATAGCTATCTCCTATCTTATTATCTATTTCTATTTTTCTCTTAGGATACTAAGAATATCTTATAGGCTTAGGTCCTATCTTAGATCTATTCTATCCCTAATAGTACTAAATAATTCTAGAAGGGCTACTAGAAGCTATTAAATCCTTCTCTCCTTAGTCTTAATTTCCTTAAACTATAGAGAGATTAATACTACCTTCCTAGCTATACTACTTAGGCTTTACTATACTTTATTAACTATTTGGCCTTCTTCTATACTAAAATTAGTATACTATTAGAGCAAGCTTCTTCCTATTGCCTAAAGCTTCCTCTTATATTTTCCTTTTATCTATATCTATAGATACCTTATATATTTAAGCTCTTAATATTTATCCTAGTTATCTTCTAAAATATAGATAAACATTTTATATAATACTATTATATTGTGAACCTTATAACTTACTCTTCTAATTAACTAGTCTAGTAATTCTAATAATATTATTAAGATATACTTAGATAATATAGATACTAGGGTATTAAGGACTGTTTTATCTAGTACCTATTTAACCTTTAGCTTTATTAGATATATCCTAATTATCTTAAACTATAATTTATAATTCTCTCTTATTAAGATTAGTATAGCCCTTCTTTTACTAATTCCTCCTTCTTAATCTATAATTTCTTCTATAAATTAAATCTAAATAGACTCTAGAAACAAGCTCTTTCTTTAGTCTAAAAATAATAGTTTCTAGATAGCTATCTTCCTTAGTTATAGATCCCTAGCTCTACTAAGCCTCTTAATTTTAAAGGTTACTAAAAACTTAGTATAGATTCCTACTCTATAGGGCTAATAACTTCCTTAAGTCCTTCCTAACTATTACAACCTATAGGTTAGGGTATTAGTAGTACTAAGTACTAAATCTAAGGCTTATCTAATAGTACTTAAGACCTAGGCTTATCTATTCCCTTTATACTCTAAGCGATCTAATACGCTTTAAGTAAGTATACCTTACTAGGTTCTTTTATAGCTTATATATATAGAGCTTCTTTGTATAATATATATAGGTCTACCTCGAGTCTCCCTCTCCTATTTTGCCTCTTCCTTCTAGGATTAGACTTATAGGTTTAGGAGTAACCTATACTACTTTAGTCTTCTACCTTATAGTTATAAACCCGGGCTTATAACCTATCGAGCTAAGGAGGGCCGATAGGTATAAATAGATTATAAAGTATAATAGAAGCTATAAGGAATAGTAGGGGCCAAAGTAGGAATAGTAAGTAAGTTGTTATTATCTATAGGTTAGAGCTAAACCTAAAAGGTATTAGCTTAGACTAGTTATATAACTATTATTATATAATCTAGTCTGCCTTAGTATCCCTTACTAGGTTACTAACTAGACTATATATTCTAATAGGTTTTACTAATTAGAGATAGACCTATACTTACTTATTTATAAGGGTAGGAACCTAATAGTTTTAACCTATATAGATAACATTCCTATTATAGTACTAAAACTAGAAGATATTCTTTAGTTTAAGAAAGAACTAGGCAAGGTATTTAAAATTAAAGACCTAGGTAAACTAACTAAAATTCTTAGGATAAAGCTTACTAGAGATAGAAAGAATAGTACTCTAAAGCTTAACTAAGAATATTATATCTAGGAAAGCCTTATAAAGTTTAGAATAACTAAAGAAATAGCCTACCTAACCTTATTACCTCTTAATAACTATAAGAGTCTAAGGAAATCTAACTTAGATAAAGAGAGATATAATAAGATAGAGTACTAAAGCTAAAATAGTATATAGATATAGCTAATAACTATAATAAGACCTAATATTGCTTTTACCCTTAGAAGACTTAGATTATATATATTAGATCTATCTAAGAGATACCTAAAAGTACTTAGGAAACTAGCTAGATACCTAAGATTATTCCTAAGCCTAGGTTTAATATTTAGAAGAGGAGGAGGAAAGCTAATTAGATATTTAGACTCTAATTATATAATAGACAAAGCTAATAGAGTCTCAATCCTTAGAAGTATCTTCTTTCTCTATAGATTACTAGTTTCTTAGATAAGTAAGAAGTAAAAGTTAGTTACTATATTAACTATAGAAGCTAAGTATATAGTAATAAATATATATATAAAGTAATCTTAGTTCCTTATAGTACTCCTAAGGGAGATAGACTATATATAGTTAGTAGGAGAATGTTTATTTTAACTACTAATTAAAGGAAATTCTAATATAGTAAATAAGATTAGATCTGTTTAGATTATAGGTAATAACTAGGTAGCTTTAACTCTTATTAAAGATACTTATATCTATAAGAGATTAAAATATATTAATATTAGCTTTAATAAGGTTAGAAATCTTTAGTAGTAAAGAAAGATTATAGTAGAATATACTCTAATAAAAGAGATAGTAGCTAATAGCCTAACTAAGCTAAAGATAGGGCTATAGTTCTAGTAATTTATAAGGCAATTACAACTTATATAAAAGGTAACAAAAGTACCTAGTTAAAGGCGATTAACGCCGTTAAGTAAACAAGATACTAGGCCTAAGAATTGAACTTAGTAGATTAGATATACTATACTAATCTAGAAGCTATTATACCTAATTAGCTAACCTAGAATCTTTCCTAAATATAAATATAAGTAGGATATAGTAGTTTAAAAGGAAAGACAAAAGAATATAATAGAAACAGATTATTAGGATTTATTCTACTATATTAATTCTAGATTAAAGAATTAAACCTTACTAGTTAGATACACTATACTAACTAGAAGACTACTATATCTAATTAGCTAATTGAAATTCTAAATTGTATATATTTATTCGGATTAGACTTAGAGACTAACTATTCTAAGTAGGAGTATTAGAATATATAGTCTAGTTAGTAACCTAGTAAGGGATACTAAGGTAGACTAGATTATATAATAATAGTTATATAACTAGTCTAAGCTAATACCTTTTAGGTTTAGCTCTAACCTATAGAAAACAATAATATACTTACTATTCCTACTTTAGCCCCTACTACTCCTTATAGCTTCTATTATACTTTATAATCTATTTATACCTATCGGCCCTCCTTAGCTCGATAGATAAGTATATAGTACTACTAACTTTATTAGTACTAGCTAGTAGTAGTATACTATCTATTTTATTAAGCTTCTTTTTAATCGCTTTAGTAATAGCGGTCTATATAGTAGATATAATATCTTAGCTATTATTATCTACTAGCTTCTATCTCTTAGTCTCTACTATATTAATATATACTTCTATTATTTACTTATATAGTAGCTAATATCTAGTATATACTAATTAAGACTAAGTTAGCTAGAATATAAAGACGTAATCTAGATTATATAGCTATCTAGTCGACTAGCTAGCTACTAGTTTCGCTATCTATCTAGTATTCTTAGCTACTTTCTTAAAGAACTTCTTCTTCTTTAGCTTATATAAGTATAGCTATAAGAATAGGTACTTAGTCTTATCTCTTAATTATAGTATCTACTATATAAACTAGATTAATAGTATCTTAACCTCGATCTACTCTAAGAACTTAACTATATCTAGAGATACTAAATAGAATATAGTATTAATTAGCTTAATTAAATTTCTTTACTTCTTACTAATATAGACTTTCTTCTTAAGCTCCTTAATAGAACGGCCTTCTATATTATATACTATATCTAGTATCTCTTTATCCTTAAATCTACCTCGCTTAATACTAGTATTATTAACTTAAGCTAGAGGTATAATTAGTAAGTAAGATAGTTTATTTAATAGCTCTATATCCTATAATATAATTATATTTATCTTAGTAATCTTTCTATTCTTAAACTAGATACTAGCTAGTAAATTATATACTAATTTCTATATAGTATTCTTACTAGTATTAACCTTATTAGTCTAAACTAGCTCTATCTATCTATCTAGTACCTATAGTATCTATAGGAACTACTAATTATTTACTAGAATCGTTAGCCTATTTAGTAGATTACTCTAATAATATATATTATTCTATTCTCTTACTAGCTAATATAGATAGTAGAATTAGTCTTCTAGTATCCTCGTTCTAGTATATTTACTATCTAAGTAGCCGCGATTACTATACCTTATATAAAAAGGGTTTTTCTTACTATATTAATATAGAGTAGCTCTATTAATAACTTTATACTCTAAGTAGCTTAGATCGAAGTTTAAGTATCTCTCTTATATATATACTAGTATATCGTTATAGTACTATAGTAAGCTCTACTAATTACTTAGCTAATACTCTAGATAGAAGATATCCTATAACTATCTACTATATAAGCCTAATTACTACTACTACTATCGATACTACTACTACTATTATTATAGCTACTATATAAAACTATAGTACTATTATTACTATAGTAGAGGAGCGAAGTACTATTACTATAGTAGTAATATACTTAATAGAGGTAATATAACCTACTAATACTATCTAGTCTACTAATTAAATATAAAATATCTACTTAGCTAAAATATAGGCTACTATAATAGAAAGTATATTAGAGCTTTAATATAGTTACTTATTAGGTAGTATAGATTATTACTTCTAAAAGTAAATACTACTAGTACCGCTAGCTCTAATATTATAAGGACCTCGAGGAGGTAATATCTCCTACTAAAGCTTATCTTAGCGTATATACCGCGTACGTAACGTATAGGCTTTTTACGTAGCGTCGTACGTATACTCGAATATATACTTATTAGTTCTACCTTCTATCGACTTATCGGTTAACGGATATCCTATACGTTACTATATACCTAGCCCCTTATAGTTCTAATAAGTCTACCTATCGTAGCGGCCTATAGAACCTCGTATAATAGACGTAGGCGAAGCGACCGCGTCGGGCGGTAAAACTAATAATAATAATACGTCTACGACCGACGAGGAACGCGTCTAATAGGATACCGAACGATAAGCTATACTTAATAAGCGATAGGCTACGCTAAACGAGCGCCTTATACGCGAAAAGGTAGAATAGAAACTACTAAAATAAGAAGTCTAAGCTTAGGAGATCGAGCGTAAAAATATACGTCTTCGTATATAGCGCGATATTAGGAGAGTATAGATAAGAGCTAGTCGAGAAGTAGATAACGAGTAACTAGAGTAAGAGCCTATAGGGCCCGTTACTACTAATAACTCTAACTCTTTCGACTCTAAGTCTATAGAGACTATATCTCGTATCCTTCTATATTAACTAAGTCTACGTTCTATACCGATATATATCCTAAGCGATATAGATAAGCTAAGTATAGTAGACGTAGTCGCGGGCCTTACGAGTAGTAAGCTATAACTAAAGGAACCTAAGCCTTTTAGAGGTAATACTATTAAGAAGATAAGGAGGTTTCTATAGGAACTAGCCTTAATCTTTATATTATCTAAGGATACCTATTATACGAATAATAGTAAAACGCTTTATAGTATTATATACCTCGTAGGCAATACGTATAAGAAGTAGTATAATAACTACGATATCGAGAATCTAGATATATATATATATTAGGATTTTAAGGACTTCTACTACGACTATATCGGCGATCCTATAAACCGTATACTTAACGTAACTCTCGAGTATAAGAGTATTCGTTAGCGTAAGAACTAGTCGGTTTAGAACTTTGCCCTCGAGCTTATAGTACTAGAAGATTAGCTAAGCGACTATACTAAGGCGTAACGAGTACGATACCTACTCGTAAAGCTATAGCCTACGCTATATAGTATAATCGTTAAGTACTACGCCGTCCTAGTATTACGATAAGAGCTCGTAGAGCTTACGGCTTATATTAAGATACCGGATAAGGCGTATAGTAAGTAATAAGAGCGTAATAACGATAACTATAGTAAGAGTAAGAAGAAGCGTCGCTTCGATAACTATAGTAGCGGTAGTAGTAGTAGTAAAGAGTAGTCTACTCGCGATCGAAAAGTAAGCGATAAGTAGTCGCGAAGTAATAATAAGAAAGGTAACTAGGATATTAATAAGGTCGTATATTATAGGTACTATAGGAAGGGCTATTATAAAACCGACTACCTTAACCGCTACTTATAGAAAGATAACGACTTATATAGTATATATAAGATTAAAGTAGCTAAAGAAGGAAAAGGTAAAGTACTATCTAAGAGCTAAGGATAAGTACTATAACTAATTTTAGTAGCTTAGTAGTCTACGTACTATCGAAGCGAGTACGTAGCGTAATAGTTACGTAGGAGGGTAATATATAAGTCGAATACTTACTCGATAATACTACTAATATTAATATTATCTCTCGAGAATTTATCCTTTAGTATTAATCCTAGTAAATCGTAGACGCTACGCTTCTCTCTATAGACGGCTTTTAAGAAGAAAGAGGATACTACTATAGAGCGTACTACCTAAGCCTATATATCGTAGATACGACCGGATAAGAACGGGTTACGAGTAGAACCTTCTATATATTCGAGATATCTAACCTAGATATTATCTTAGGTCGGCCTTAGAGAAGGGATTAGAAGGTTATCGTAGATAGCGTAACCGATACGTAGACGTACGGTAAGCCTAGTATAGTAAGCTCGGTAACGGTATAGGAACTATAGTAGTTTTAGAAAGATATATATAACGTATCTTATATATATATAATTAATCTATATAGCGTTATAATCGGTAATAACGTAGACCTACTAGAAGAGTTTAAGGACTTTATAGATATCTTTACTATAACTCTAGAGACTCGACGCTAGCTATATATAGATATAGAATATACGATCGATCTTATCGACGGAAAAAAGCTACTATATAAAGCTCTCTACTACTAGTCTAAGCGAGAACTTCGTAAGCTCCGTAAGTATCTAGTTAAGGTATTAGATAATAACTAGATCTAGCCTAGTATAAGCGAAGCGGATACGCCGATCCTATTCGTACTAAAGAAAGATAGTAGTCTTCGACTCTATATCGATTATAGAAGGTTAAACGAAATTACTATTAAGAATCGTTACCCTCTATCCCTTATAAGCGAGACGCTTAATAGGCTTAAGGACGCCGAATAGTATACGTCCTTAGACCTATAGAATACCTACTATCGTATCCGGATTAAGCGAGACGATAAGTAGAAGACTACGTTTCGTACGCGCTATAGATACTTCGAGTACTATATTATACCTTTCGGCTTAACTAACGTATCTATAATATTTTAAGGATATATTAATAGAGCCCTAGCCGGATTAGTTAATATCTACTATATAGTCTATCTCGATAATATCCTAGTCTATAGTAAGATATAGGAGGATTATATATATAATATATATACTATACTTAAGCGTCTTCGGATATTCTCTCTATATACGAATCGGAAGAAATACTCGTTTTAGAAGAAATAGGTAGAGTTCCTAGGATATATTATTAGTACTAAAGGCGTATCGATAAATTAGAGTAGAATAAACGTAATTATAGAGTAGCCGCGACCTACTACGCTTACTAAAGTCTAGTCCTTTCTAGGATTCTATAACTTCTATTATAGGTTTATCCCTAACTATTCTTAGATAGTTATATCTCTAATAGCTCTCTCTAAGGGAGCTAAGAATAGTAAGAAGCTAGATTAGATTAAGTAGGACGTAGCCGAGGAGTAGGCTTTTAAGAGCCTAAAGGATACCTTCTACTCTATATCGATACTTCGATATTTCGACCCTATAAAGCCCTTATATCTCGAGACCGATATATCTATATTTATAGTAGTAGATATCCTTTCGTAATAAGGAGAAGAAAGCTACTAGTATCCTATTACTTTCTAGTTAAGGAAGATAATCCCTATAGAGACTAACTATAAGATCTATAATTAAGAACTACTAGTAGTAGTAGAATCCTTTAAGTATTAGAGACTATACTTCGACGACTTATAGTATATAGTACGCGTACTCGTCGATTATACTAATCTTAAAGGATTTACGACTATAAAGTAACTAGTTAGTAGATAGGTAAGGTAGGCTATATTCCTAGTATCCTTCGACTTTATAATTAAGTACTAGATAGGAAAGAAGAATCCTACTAATATACTATCGAGGAGAAGCGACTATAAAGGCGAAACGTAAGCGATAAGTAATCTACTACCTATACTCTAAGCTAAGCTTTTAGTATAGTTAGACCTAACTAGAAGTATAGAACTAGTAGTAAAACGTATCTTAGTAATATATATCTCTATAAAAGGATTAGAAGTAACGTAAGTATAGCGTAATAACTTCGTTTACTATCTAGTAAGGATAGCGGCTATAGTCGTTAAAAATAACGGCCCTTACTACTATATACTAGATCTATTACTTAGCTTTATATAGATACTCTAGTAATTAGAGCTATTAGCTAAAGAGTTATATAAGGCTATAAAGAGTAACGGCGGTATATTTAAAGGATATTCGCTCCGCGATAATATCCTTTTTTAAGATAATATAATTTACGTACTAAAGGATTATATATTAAGAGTATAGGTTATACGTATATATTACGACGACGTCTTAGTAGGGCATTTCGGCTATATAAAGATAGTAGAGTTAATACGTAGGAAGTACTACTAGCCTAATATATCTTAGAAGATAGCCGAGTATATCTCTACCTATAGTATCTACTAGCGGTCGAAGACGAAGTAGTACCGCCTCTATAGCGAACTATCTATACTACTAATACTAGTAAGACTATAGTAAGAATTAATAATAGACTTTATTACTAATCTTCTACTAAGTAAGCTTAGCTCCTATATCTATACTACGATACTCGTAATAGTCGACCGCTATACGAAGATAAGCCTTTTTATCCTAACGATAAAGAAGTATATAGCCGTAGAGCTTATAGAGATCCTATAAAGGGAGATAATTAGGAGGTTTAGAGTACTAAGCGGTATTATTAGCGATCGAGGGTCGCTATTTACTAGCTAGTTTTAGAGCGACTTCTACTATAAGATATATATAAAGCGTAAGCTTAGTACTATATTCTATCTATAGACCGACGGTTAGACGGAGAGAGCAAACTAGACGCTAGAGTAGTATCTATAGTACTACTACTTAGAGGACTAAGAAGACTAGGCGTCTTAGCTAGTATAAGCGGAGTTTATATATAATAATAGTATATACCCTATACTATATATAAGTCCCTTTAGGATATTATATAGATACGATCTAGATATAGTATCTATATTAACTCTAGCGACTTCTATAGCTCGGGACGAGCTATCTAAAGGAAGGATACTAGCGGTAATCGACGCTATAGATAGGTTACGATAAGTATATAAGATACTTATATAATACTAGAAAACTATAGCTAAGTATTAAGCGAAGTACTATAACGCTTATTATAAAGCAAAGAAGTATAGTATAAGTAACCTAGTACTACTAGTATCTAAGAATATTAAGCTAGATATACTAAAGAAGAAACTTAGACCGAAGTTTCTAGAACTATTTTATATTATCGATATAGTAGATATATAGGCGTATCGCCTAGTACTACCGTTAAGTACGAAGATCTATAATATCTTTTATATATTACTACTAGAGCCTTAGAAGGGCCGTAAGGGTAAGGAATATAAAGTAAGTATACCTATCGTAGAGAAAGCGGATAAGTAGCGAGTAGAAGAGATTATAAAGAAAAGGATACGGAAATAGAAGATATATTACCTTATTAAGTAGATAGGATAGCTAGATAAGTATAATATATAGGAACTAGCTAAGTATATTAAAGATACTATAGCGCTTAACGTCTTTAAGGCATAAGCGAAGAGTAGATAGAAATAAAATAAAACTAAGATAAGTTAATAGTACGCGCTCGTTTCGCTATTAAAAAACTATATAGGGCTTAGCGGCCTATAGATACTAAGTAGTAGGAGAGGAGGTTACGCGTATATACTACGTAGGCGCGTATTTAGTCGGAGTCGTTACTAGGAGTAATAGTACGGCCTATAATCTCGTCGACGATATCGATAGCCTTAGTAAGGCCGTCGTCGGCTAGATACTAGAGCGGTTAGTATACGAAGCATATACGATACGGAGTAGTAACTTATATAGCGACTAATCTCGACGAGAGCGGTAAGGGAGGTATTAATACGCTTAAGCGTACTAATAGTATTAAGGCCGCCGAGCGTAGCTATAGCGCTACTAGCGTACTTACTCTTAAATAGAGTACTATTAGAGGAGACCTTATTCTTATTATAATAGAAGGCGCGGAAGGTTAGCTTAATAGCTATACGCGATTAGTATACGAAGCGTAAGCGATAAGTAAGATATATATACTAGAGATAGCTATAGCGAGCTCGTTATCGATATTAGCCTAGACTTACTAGCGCTCTTTAAGGTCGTCGTAGGCGTCTAGCTCGAACTTATTACGCGTAGTATATATATCGCGTAAGCGTAATAGTAGCGCTAAGAGGGCGGGAGCTAGTACTAGCTTATACTTCTAGTTAATATCCTTATAGCGGCGATAGTAGATAGTCTAGCTAGAATCGAAGTAGCTCTTAGTATAGATATTAACTAGATCGACTAGTAAACGATTAGTATATATAGCGTAACTATAACGGGAGCGAGAAGCTTACGGTTAGCGGTTATATAGTCGTAATAGCGGATATAACCCTCGGCTATAACCTTAGTACGCTTCTTAGAAGTAGTAAGTATAGGTATAGCGGTTATACGGTACTTATCCGGAGTATTAGAGGGACCTATAGTAGCTATAGTAAAGATATTAAGGTTATTTAAAGAGAAGAAAAGGGTACTTACTAGTAGGTTACTAGGCGTAGGAGGGATATATATATAGCGTAGACTATAAATAAGGGAGACGCTTAGGAATAGGAGAGAGTTCTTAGATAGGCTTTATAGGCTACTTATACTCGCTACGTATACTTAAACCCGTTACTATAGACTACCCGTAAAGCCGCTTTACTTTACGTAATTACGAATATATATATAAATAACCTAGTAATAAAGCCTTTACTATAAATAGTAAAGGCTAAGTACTAGAATAGTATAGCGATAGAAATCTCGCGTATAGTAACTAGTATAGAGCGATAAGAACGTACGAGAAGCGTAACGAATACGCTAGATAGGGGAGCTTAATATAAGATTAGGCTATATCTATAGCTAAGGATAGCTATACTAGAGAGAAGGAGATAATTATAAGGACCTCGAGGAGGTAATATCTCCTATTAAGGCTTACCTTAGCGTATACGCCGCGTACGTAATACGTAGGCTTTTTACGTAGCGTCGTACGTATACTCGAATATATACTTATTAGTTCTACCTTCTATCGACTTATCGGTTAACGAGTATTCTATACGTTACTATATATCTAGCCTATTATAAATATACTCTTCTTAGTATCCTTAGGCTTAGATTCCTTATCTACTTTATTATTATATTCTTTAATCTTTATAAATAGAGACTAAGGGATAGATAACTTATCTATCGTAAGTCTAGTATATTTAGTATATATCTTCTTACGTTCCTTATATTCTTTATCTTTAGTAATCTTATTATTAAGTTTAATATAGCGCTAGTATTCTTTAAGCTTCTATATTATCTCTATAAGTATCTTTAGCTATAGTAAGAGATTTAGTAATTTTCTCTTTAGTTTCTTATCTCTTAAATCTTAGAAAAACGACTTAATTACTATAACTAGAACTAAGTTAGTCGTACTAGTAGTTCGATTATTATCTTCGCTATAAGCTCTATATAATAGTCTAAGTATATAGATATAGTATTCCTTTACTAACTTATCTTCTTTTTATCTAATAGTTACTAGCTTATATATTACTATACTATTATCCTTTAAAGCTCCTAACTTCTCTAGATACTAGATAGTAAATACTTTCTATACTACTATCTTTATAGTATTAGCCTCTTAATCTATTATTACTATAATACTATTAGTAGCTAGATACTCTAATATCTCTTTATCTATCTATAATACTATATCTTCTATTAATATTATATTAAAGTCTTCTAACTATATCTTAGACTTAGTATTAATAATCTTCTATTTTCTAGTAAACCTAGTAATCTAGTATCTACTATTATCTCTAATCTTATCTTTAAAGATAGATAGTACTAATAAGTTAGCTATCTTTAGCTCTACTACTATTCTCTTATTATTTATACTTATACTTATATAGGATAATTATAAAGTTACTAATAACTCTATAGATATAGATATAGATTTCGATAGCTTCTATAGAGTAGTATTTAGAGTATCTATTAAGTTACTTTAAGGCTAAATAGGGAGCTAGAATCTACTATTAAAGTTTAGCTAACTAATATTATAGAATAACTACTATCTTCTAGATACTAGTAGTATTAGTTTAATAGGACTATCCTAATCTCTCTACTACTATATTATTAAAAGTTCTTCCTCTAATAATTAACTACTATTAGTATAGTAACTAGATAATTACTAGATATATAGAAGCTTTTTCTTTCTTCTATCTATAAGTAGTATATATAGGAACTAGTTATTCTATATCTCTAAGTTATCTTCTAGATTTATATATATATATATACGTCTATAGTACTATAAAGCTAAACTATTATATATCTTATATAGTCTATAACTATACGATATAAGCTTCTTATTACTAATATCTATACTTATACTCTTACTCTATCTTCTAAAGTTCTTAAATATAGTATTTAAGTATAAGAATATACTCTACTAATATACTAGATATACTAGACCCTAGATTAAACGCGTTTATATTAGTAGATACTATACTCGTATAATTAGCTACTATAGGCGATACTAATATCTATACTACTTAAGTACTATTATATACTACTAACTAATATTTCTTTACTATAGATCTAATAACTATAAGTAACTAAGAAGTACTAATTAACTAATAGTACTAAATTCTTTCGTCTAGTCTATACTATTACTAAATATCTATAAATACTATAAACTCGTATACTCTTAAATATAATAATAATACGCTCTTATCTTATAATACTATATTTATAATAATATAGGAAATACTCTATCTTTAGCTCTAGAAAATAGATTAGTAGATATATATATTAGAAAGATCTATCTATTTATAAAAGAATAAAGTATCTTATCTTATATCTTAGTAGATCGAATATATAATCTCTATATTTATAGAATATATCTCTTTCCTTATTAGTAAAGATACTTTAGCGAAAGTATTAGAATAGTTCTACTATACTTTTAGCTAAGTCTAGATATAATATTTCTTATTATCGAGATCCTATATTTAGCTTAGCTTCTACGAACCCGCGTTGTTCCTTCTTAACGAGATTCTATATTTAGATTAGCTTTTATAAAACCCGAAGTAGCTACTTACTAATTAGATTTCTATAATAGGAGCTTAACCGTACTACTACAATCAATCTTCGTAGAAGACCTACTAACGTGGCCGTAGAGAGCGATAAATTGTACTGTAAGTGAGAATGTTGCAAGCTCTTCACGTGAAACAATCTGAATAATCTCACTCTGCTCAAATATCTCCACGTAGCAGGCATGCCTGACGATGAAATCCATTTCGGTATTCTTGCGGAAGCACACCTGCTCTCGGCAGGTGAGAATACGTTCTTGCCATCTCTCTTACTCCTCATACCTCCTCACGATCGGCTGTTGTACGGCTGCAGCTGGACCACCAGGATTCAACAAGAAGTCGTCAAGCAGAGGAGAGCGCTGGTATCGAGTGAGTCCTGGTCAAGCTCGCGACGAGTGCTTTGACGCGTGCTTCGGGATGCACACGAAAAGCCATGCTTCAAGGTACGCGACCGCCGATGGATGTGCTACAGTACAATGCAGGAGAAGCCAGGAGGTGAAGTCGTGTAGCACGGCTTGGCGCCGAAAATCGCGGAGGTGTTCTCCGACGATGCGACGGTGTTCTTTCCTGACCGAAACTACGACACGCAAGTCCGACAGCTTCGGTGATATTCACGACTCGTAGTATCAGTATCTTCGTCAGCTCATTCATAAGACATGATGTAGTGAGGTTGAAAGAGACCCGCCAAGCCTACGCGTCTGAACCCACACAACCCAGCCACCTCCATCTTACCGGCTTCCAAGCTTCCGGAACTCACACAAAATGGTTCTACAGAGCGCCGGCAGAGGACCACCTCGGAATAGTCACACGACAGCGGCAGGGAGCCATGTCTAACCAACATGTTCTGCCAAGAGCGCCAGAAGTCCATTCTACGCCCCGTCGTCAATAGTGTCCGCAGTAGTGAAGAGAACACTCACGCCGGTCTGTCACTATAGAGCTCAAGGTTGACTAGAAAGCTGCAGCAGCATCACATGGGCGTTATACGTGCATGTATAGCAGTACCTGCTTTTTCCAAAGGGATTATTGGTGCGGGGGCTTGAGCATCCGCCTTGCGTACCGTACTCGGGAGAGAAGCCTTAACATGGCGGTACAAGGCGGAATGACGATGATCGAAGAATCCAAGATTACACAACACGAACAAGGCAGCTTCAACTCCAGTCTCACACTCTTGGCCTTTGGCGAAGCTGATGTGGATTCTTCTTGCGCTTCCGTATACCGCCGATCGACAAATTAGGACAGCTATAAGCTCTTTGTACCCAGTGACGATCGTCCGGGACTTTAAAGCGTGGCTTGCATGTGAATAGTGGTCATGGGGCCCAGGCTAATACATGCATAGCGGTGTGTGTAAGAAGTACATAAGACTTACACCTCCACCTCTCACACGCTTCTGGTCTCGCTTTTTCTTGGTTGATCGACCTCAACAACCGACCATCGACGACATTTCTCAGGCACCTGTAACAAATTACCTGTTGGAGTTTTAGAATCTTGGATTGACTTTTGGGTATATCGACATCGACACTTCTGGACCCTGGACGAGTTCAAGGAATCCTAGCTTTGAAACACCAAGACAACAGGCTTCAGCTGTTGCTCAATCTCCACAGTCTTTCCACCAAGCCTCGCAGTCATCTAAAGCAAAGTTCGCAATCTGCCACTTTTCTCCTACCTGTCAACGTTTCAAGACCGAATTGAAGGACTATACAACCGCGAGCTTGAACAAAGCGTAGAGGCTAGAACTTCCTGCAGCAACGTTTCCTGTCATAGATTGGCAAGGACTTCCTACCCTCAGGCTACGATCCAACACTCGCACTGTCTTGGACCCTTTTGAGTCAACGCATCCAACCAAAACAAACGACTTGCGACAAATTTGGTGCCTGGCTGTGGCCTGTTCGTCAGATTCATTGCAGGTCAAAGCATACCTTTGGGACGCGTACTTGTAACCCTCGCCAACACTTCTGGGCGAAGGATTACTTCTAGCAACATGTTGCCGCTTCTCATTGTCGTGCCTTTGGCATACGCCGCACTTTACGTCTTGACGTGAACGACACGAATATACCAGGCCTGGAGCAAGGAGCCGGATTGGCAATACAGCAGTATACCGATCAAGAAACATTCTGATACACAATTTCTCGACAATCATATTTCCGCGAGCTTCCTCTACAACATCTGGACATGAACGAGTTGTGCACCGACTGGCGAACGATCGAAATGCTTCCTGCTTCATCCCGAGACACTGCACCGGAGGACTTTCCGCTTCCACCATCACCAATACTGGACGACGTCACGCTCACAACGAGACCAAGAACGCCGTCAGGCTGCTCCGCGACATCTTTGAACACAGAATCGACACCTGACATGCAATTCAGAAGCCGGTCAGTATCAGACTGCTCAACGACATCGACCAGTAGCGACTCCTCACCAGAGACCGAAAATCGAACAAGGCGGCCACCATTGACACGAAGGCAAAGTCACTGGTGCGGAAGATGTCACAAAGTCGTTCAGTCACGAAATGAAGACAAGACTCCACACGAATGTCAGGCGAGCAGCGAGGTCACGCCTTCCAAGCAGAGAGCAGCTGAGCTGCAGCAGCTTCGAGCATTCAAGAACTTGGACTTCATTTTGGCCAGGAGAGCAATTGAGATGAAAATGACGCTGGCTGTCTAGGCAGGATCTCTGATCATATTCTTGCGCATATTACAGCTTCTTTCACGGACTGCTTTACGATTGACTGGGAGGGTGGACGAAAAGGATGACTTTAGCGTGGCGTACAGGATGAAATTGGGATGGAAAGAGATGTTGACGATCGCTCTTTGCAGATAAATAAATCACAGTTTTGTTCACGATATCTCGTCCCTCTCGTCCTTGATCAACAAATCCTCATTTCGACATTTTTTGCTCAGGTCAATATTCCAACGCTGCAAATTTTGGGCTACTTCCCTGCAACACCCGCAACAGCTTCCGATATCCACCTCATGTGAACATCACCAGTCTGAGAGGCATGAGCCAGACTTCACTGGTCGATAAACCCCATAGAGCTCCGGGACTAGCTTGTTGCTCTAACCGAGTGGATAGCGTTGCACTCCATGTGCTTGAAGAAATCAGAATGTAGACGAAGATGTCGGCGCTATGGGAAGGTACTGAATACCTGTAGTTTGCCACCTCGAGTGAGCCACAATAATGATGCCTTTCGGAATTCAGCAACGCAGTAGAAAGAGAACTGCGCTAACAGCTTGATCAATGCAGCGCCTCCTCCCTCGCTTGAGCGTCCTGTTCCCGCCTCAATCTCAGTGCTCCTCGCAATTCTCCTATCTCGCCCCGGTTGGTCAACTCTCATCCGCCCTTCATCCCGCCATCAAACCCGAAGTCTCGCCCATTCACCCACATCTCATCCCAGCATCCAGACCATTCAATCACCTCATCGCCATCCTCATTATAACCCCAGGCCAACATCGCGATTATGAGTCTGCGATGAGCTACTGGAAGAGACTTCTTCCACTTCGTAGCCATCTCTAGGTGTCCGGAGAAATTTGATTTGGTGTAGTACTCAGTCGCAAAGGTCTTTCGGATTTTGCGACAGAGCTGGAGAGCTTTTGGAGGCTTGTATTTAGCATTGATGCTGACGAAATTTGGAGGGGTGGTCGGCATGTCGATTACGAGAGAGAAGATCTCATCGTAGAGTTCTTGGGGAAGAGACTCGAGGAGGAAACGCAATTTGGGCGACTCAGATGTGGTGTCGGCCATGTTAGATGTTTTGCAAGTAATGCAGTTGTTGGTAGCGTTATGTGAAGGTGCTGAGTGGGAAGCGCGCGACGTGTTGTTAATGTGTTGTGTGGAAACAATGTTGAGACTGAAAATGGAAAGTGGTTGAAAGCGGAGCCACTTGTCTGTGTAACGTTCACTTGCTCAAAGTGAGTATCTAGCAGACTCGAGTCGTAAGCAGTCGCGACCCATGCCGGTTTCGGTATAGAGTGCAAACTGATGGCTTATAGCTCTCAATGGACTTGTAGCAAACAGACGTCGCGCTCAGAACCCAAATGCTACTGCTCCATCCTCTATGAAGCGTACTAGTCCCTTACATTTCATCCCTCACTGCAAGTCGGTTGAATCAGAATCCCATTCATAGCCCACAAGACAGCATACTCAGTTCATCTCATCCATCCTTAAGCAGATACAAAGCCTTTGCGCTCAGCTCTCGTCACCTTCTCACGCAAGTCCGTCTTCATCATCCTCATCATCCTCGTCTTCATCTCTCTTATCAACCCAAGCCTTGACTGGCAAAGGACCCCAGCAGTGAATAGGGATGTCCCACCAGTAATATTCAGCAGGATGAGAATTAATCCATTTACTGATCATTGGATCATAACCTTCGAAGCTGTTCTTCGTGTAGTACTCAGTTGCGAAAGCCTTGCGGATCTCGCAACAGATGTGAAGGGCTGTAGGAGGCTTGTAGTTGGAATCGATGATAATGGTTTGGCCTGTAGTGTGAGCGATGGCGAGTCAGAAGATCTCATCGTAAATTTCTTGAGGAAGGGACTCGAGGTGGTCGCGGAGGGTGGCGCGCTTCTCATTTGTGTTTTTGGGGTCCATGTTGCTGGATTTGTTCTTAGTATGCGGTAGTGGTGGGTGTAAACAGTGGCATGCTACTGCGCTATGAAGTTCGCGGTCGCGAGAGGTAGATGAAAGGTCCAGACTTGGAGACTAGGCGGGTTAAGATTGCATGAAGTTCGAGCATGTGAAGATGGCTCGGGCCCAGTGTTTGCAGGACCGCCATACGATCGAACACATGCATGCGGGCTTCATTTCTCACATTCCTCACTTTGTACTCAACCAACCCAGCACCCCCTCAACCATCACGTTTCCGCCCTAACAACAGCATGCGCCAACCCCTGCGGATAATCAAAAACCGTCTTGGGATCCACTCTAGCCTTCAACTCCTTCAACCTCTTCACAACATGCCCCTCCCCATAGTACATCTGTTCCCAATTCTTCAACCTCGGATCAACATAATTAACATAAGCACCCCAAATATCGCTAGGATTCGCATCTCGTACAGCCTGATTCACACCATCGACGACCTTATTCACAGCATCTTGCTCAGCTTGCTTGTCGAAACCTGGATAGTTGACTACATAGATTTGAGATAGGAAGAGAGCACTACGTTTGCCTGCGTCGTACCAGACAGCATTCCCGTTTGGTTGTTCGCCATTCGTTCCAGCGGATGGGCCGTTGAGGTCGAAAGAGAGCGAGGTTCCGGTTTCGGAGACGTTGACGGTTTTCTGCATTGCTTCTACGATTTTTGTAGCTGAGGTGAGAGAGTAGCCGGGTGACCCATCATCCATGAGGCTTTGAGCATAGTATGGGACTTTATTTGGAGGTGCATCCAAGTTGCCAATGAGATTGACGAGGGCGTCGTTCCAAGAAGAGAATTCTGTAGCGTTGAATGGTGGCATCGTCACACCCCGATCTTTCAAGTTTGCGGAGATCTGGGATTCGATCTTCCGAAGTTCGCTCAGAGGACCGAGATACTGGCCTGAAAATGAACTACGAAACCGTCTTTCCCACCGAGAGCATACGAAGCATAGCCGTGGCCGCCACCGAACGGTGAGACTTTGATCTCGCCAGACGTGAGGCAGGAAACGATCGAGGCTGTCTCGGAGGCAGATTTGGGCGCGAGAATGGCTGAGGGCTGGTAGTTGTAAATCGTGTTCTGTGACTTGGCGGTCGTATTGTAGTCGGCCGAGGAGGGCGAAATGAGGGCAATGCCTAACAGAAATGTCAGGAAGAGTTTCACGTGTGATACACCTGTGCTTGATACCTGTTTTCTCCAAGCAAGTCTGTACTGCTTGCGGCAGTGGAGGGGCGCTACGCTGCATGAGATCTGCTACTGAGGTCGAGGCAGCACATAGTATCAAGAGACCTCTCGTGATACGGGGGTGGTTTCTGAAGAACATCTCGTCCCAGAAGCGAGTGTTCGTGAGAAGTAACGAGTGTGCGTCTATAGATGTTCATTGTTGCGAAGCGCTTTCTTAACTTGAGGCAAAGAGTGTTCGCGTCTGGATGGATTGGCGACTTTTCCGTTGTGAGCAGCAGATCCATGTCGCCGCGTGCTTCGGAAGCAGGGCAGGGCTGGTGTCAAGGATGAATCGCCAAGAGATGCGGCTGCCTGAGAAGAACCCTAAGTAAACTAGCTGTTGTCGAGATTCAATAATGTCTGCAGAAGGGCAGGAGGTCAGGCATGCAAGGCTGATGTTCAAACGGAAGGTGTGAATGTGCAGCCCGAGACCGTTGAAATGTAGGAACGAGAGAGAACGACGATATGTGATGCTGCGCCTGAGCTAGTGGCGAGCGCTCATGTTCTTCATTCTTCTATCGTAACATGGCTCGGAGGACCACGTGGGATGCTTTTGTTCAGAGGTCGCTCTAATCAAATGACGACTCATCGGTCACGCTCACTTCGTCTCGCCATCTTGTTCTGTGTCCTACGCAGACTTGTCTGTACCTCGCCCTTCGGGAAGTTGTCCACGTCGTAATAGTTGGGCGCAATTTCTAGCAGCCATTCGGGCTTGACAGCAGTCACACTTCGGATGTAGTTCTTGCTAGTGAGCACGAACTCGTTGTAGACGACCCATTCCGAATCCTGCCCAAGCACGGTTGACGGATGAAGCAGCACGCTCTGGTTGTCCTTGACAGTGACGTAGGTCTTGCCCGAGGTGTCCTTCTTAGCAACTTGCATGAAGAAGCCAGCACAAAGTGCTCTCCGGATGTTGACGTAGTAGTTTTTGTCGTCAAACTTGGTGGACATGAGCTCGATCTCTTCCCGCTCCATTATTCGCTTCAGCTGAAGTCGTACGTTATCTGCTTGCTGAAGTGCTCGATATGACAGGAAGTGGTCGTGACACCATTGCTTGGGGTTTTCTTGCGCAGCCGGGGACTTGAACGCATGATAGACGTTGAGCATTGTCAGGTGGTCGCCATCCTCGTGTGCAAACAGAGCTTTCATCTCGTCTGCTCGCTTGCGTGCTGCTGCTGGTCGGTTGAAGAGCTGCGGTACCGACAGAAGAGCTGTGAGGGACAGCATCTCATTCGAGCAGTAGAACTCTGGACTGGAAATGAGCATGACTGCTAGAGCAGGGTCGAGTGGGAATTCGGATGCCAGCTTGCCCAGAGTGGTGAGCTCTCCTTCGTCGTCCAAACATGCGAGGTAGTTCAGCTCTTCCAGTGCTCGCATAAGAGTCTCGGGTGCAGGAGGGTCCATGAGATCGAAGTGAACGAGATCATCGACGCCAAGCTTCTTGAGTTCCAATACTGTGTTAGCCAAGTTGGATCGTAGAATTTCTGGGTACGACTGGTCAATGAGCTCCTTCTTGAATGCACCTTCTGTGTACAACCTGAAGCACTTTCCAGGTCGGGTACGTCCAGCACGACCGGCTCTTTGCTGTGCTGAGGCTTTGCTGATTGGCGAGACGAGCAGTGATTCGACTCGGATACGTGGGTTGTAGACTTTCTGCTTGCTGAAGCCTGGATCCACGACATAGACGATACCATCGATGGTGAGGGAGGTTTCGGCGATGTTCGTAGATACAATGACCTTTCGACCGGGCTTGCCGCCTTTTGTGTATGGCGGAGGCGCAGGATCGAAGATCTTCTGCTGTTGCGCGGGAGGCAGAGTACCGTACAGAGGATAGACTTTGAGCGGTCCAGCACCTGCTTCTCGTATCATCTCGTCCGCTTCCATGCTGATCTTCCGACATGCATCTTCAATCTCTTCCTCTCCAGTCAAGAACAACAGAATGTCGCCTTCTGCTTCTGTTGCGTGAATCTGCAGCACTGTTCGCAACGCTGCCTCGACATAATCTCGCTCTGGCTCTGGCGTGTAGAAGATCTCGACTGGATGTGTTCGACCAGGCACAGCAAGCAGCGGTGCGTTGTGGAAGTATTTCTGGAATTTCTGAGCATCAAGCGTGGCAGACATGATAATCAGCTTTAGGTCGGGCCGCCTCTTGACCACCTCTTTCAGCAAACCCATCAAGATATCTGTTGCCAGCGTTCTCTCGTGTGCCTCGTCAAGAATGATACACGAATATCGAGACATATCGTGGTCGTTCATTGCCTCTCTCAACAGCATACCGTCAGTCATGTATTTCAGCACCGTCTTCGGTCCAGTCATGTCCTCGAAACGAATGCTATAACCAACTTCTTCTCCGAGCGTCACGTCCATCTCTTGCGCGACACGCTGGGCAACACTCATAGCAGCAACTCGACGAGGCTGCGTACACGCCACCATCTTGCCTTGCTGCTGCGGGAGATCATCATACAGCACGAATTGCGGTATCTGTGTGGTCTTTCCCGAACCTGTCTCTCCCACGAATACCAGAATCTGCGTCTTCTGGAACATGTCCAAGAACTCTTGACGCTGCGCATGGACGGGCAGATCTCGCCGAGTCTTCAGGATGCCGAAATATCGCTCTGAAAGTGGCACGCCCGTGAACGGATTTGCTGGTCCATTCTCGGCGACTTCTGCCATCTTGGCCGTGGTCGCATTGCGCTTCCATGTGCTCAAGTCGGTTGAGGTGGATGCGCCATTAGTACTACCTCCATTCAGGTTGACGCCGCTGCTGCTGTCGCCATTGTCGCTATACATGTGCGCCAAGTATGGGTTCGATCGGTCGTCGCTGGTCTTCACGCGCTTGAAACGAGACTTTTTGGGCTGGTCGGCGTCCGACATGGTGGCGATATGCTAGGGGTGTGGTGGTGGAGTTGCGATGCGGAAGTGAAGCTTCGCAAAGAAATTCCATCTCGATTCAAAATAGGGTTCGTTGCATGACTCGCGCCCTCTCCGCATCCACCGCCGGCTTTCACTGCCCTCCTTCTTCCCCTTACACCCGTCAATGTCTCTATCGTCGCCATCGATGCCTTGCGAATCGTCATCGCACAAAGAATGATGACGGTACTAAATATACTGCAATACGTCTACATAGATTTGAGATTGACGGTAAGACTGTCAAGATAGCATTCGGGGTTTCCGAGGAAGATTACTGGGCGGCAATCGATAGCGGGAAAACTCCTGGCCCGTCCTACGAGGAGGCCTCACGACAAATGAGCGACAAGACGATGAAAGATAGACTGGCTGCATTCATGAGAGGCCGAGCAAAATGATCAAATGGATTTGGTCTCAAGGCAGCCCTAATCGACCTACCACGGATAATCATGAATGACTATTATCTGGATCACTGCAACGGACGGGGTTGAAAATTTGGCATCCCTTCTGCCACTCATCCCAGGCGCTTGGACTAGCCAATAACATCCCCTTCACTCCCATCATCCTCATGCGTCTCAAACCACCCATGAATCTCCTTGAACTTCCTAACCATCTTCGCCGGAGGTCCATACTCTTCAGGTTTTCTCATCCCCTCAAAAGATCGTTGATCAATCGAATGTTGTTCCTGGTACTTCACAATCTCATCGAAATTCGTACACTTCTTCTGGATATTGAAGTCAGGGTAAGGATAGTCGAAAGTATCGGTCTGGTCAGGAATTACATTAGCACAAAAACACTTGCAGGATAGTGGACCAGCCTTACCCAGATATGAGTGTACACATCATAATTAGCAGTGCACATGATATTCTGTAACAAATACCAAATGCAATGACTTAGATGCAACTTCTCTTTCTCTCCCCTTCCCCAATCCCCATCATCGTCTTTATAAATCTCCTTCCTCAATCTATTCAGACAGTGGACTTGATGTAAGACATCTAGTCGTCCTGCGTACATCTTTTCTCCTAATCCAAAACTCTCATTGAACTTTGCTGCTTTTCGGAGATCTTTTCCTGCGGCTATAACATCTGCTCGAGATATTGGAATCGGGTCGGTCGAGGAGATTGTCGCCCAGGCGGCATCTGCTTCGGGACCTTGGGAACGATAGAGGGATCCGGGAGTCGAGGGTAGGATTAGGAGTTTGGCGTCGATTGTTGTTGAAGTTGGGGCGGGCAAGGGCGGGAAGACTGAGTTTGGTTCTGGTTGATGCCAGATCTTGTGAGGCTTTGGTAGCCAAGGCTGAGTTGCAGCGAGGAGGATGATGACGCAGGAGGATACGAAGAATACTAGGCTAATTCGATGGAGTGCTCGAGCATTCTGGAGTGCGGTATTGGCTAATGCAAGCTCTTCTTCCTCAGTGTAGTCGTGACTCTTCTTGATGTCACGACTTTCCCCATAGCTTTCGACCGGCTTATACTGCTGATTGATCGCTCTCTGCAAGAACATTGTCCATTCAAACATGGCTGCTGCATTCGCACTAAAGAGCGGTAGAGCGGAATAGGTTGTGAAGTCGAATGGCGCCGATTTTGACAGGTCCTAACATCTTATCTAGGTTGCTCTGCGGTGTAGATATGTCCACCATTCAGCTCCCTGTAATGCTGCATGTATGATGTCGCTGATTCGTGGCGTGACCATGGAGACAGTTGGATTTTCAAGTCTGGCCCGTCGCCCATATCAAATGCCATCTTGCATGTCGATCCGGCATCTCCAAGATGTGTGGCATCTAGCCCGAGATCTTTATCGCTATGTAAGTGGCCTAGAGAAGATGGAAGTGCTCAAGAAGTGGAGACGTGCTTGCCATCGGATCTCATGATCGGAGCAAGGATCAGGATCAATTGGTCAAAGCTTTGTTTAGTCGCAGGGATCCGGACAAGGCTGCGACCAGCTCATCATCTCCACCAAACCAAAGCAATATTGTCATCCATTTCAATTCCACAATAGCTCTTCGATATCATACTCATTGATCCACTGCTCCTCCTGTGCTCCGCTCCGCGAGAGATTCACGTAGATCTTTCCTCGCGCAAACGGAGCCTCATCCACTCCCCACGTTCGGATCGATTTTACAAAGAGCAAAGCAAACCATGAATCATGCGACGGTGGACCATTAATTTCGACTGCGGGTTCCATTTGTATGTGGACTGCAGGAATCATGTTGCGGTACTCTGCTGGAATCGCACCCCAGAATCTTGCCCACCGGGTCAGGATGTGCGTTGCAGATGGCAGAGAATCTGGTGTGGTCTGGAACTGAAAGATGCGTTGTGCACAGAATCTTGAGGCAGCCTCGATGCGTGTGGAGCGACTGATTTGCAGCTGCGACGGTGGCTTGTACGAGCCGGTGATATGGACGACTTTCTCTGGAGGTGGGTCGAGGACGAAGTCGAAGATGATGTCTTGCAGCTCCTGCGGTAGTTGTTGGAGACGATCAGTCAAGTGCTGATGATACTCATGGTCATGGTTGGGTTCCATCGCCACTGGAGGAGATCGCGCCGTCTGGGAGCGACCTATATTCTGAGGCAATATATCTTGTTCTCGCACTTGTGTATAGGACTGTGAGACAGGTGAGCTCGAGTGATATCATGAATTGAGCTGTGGTCAAGTATCAGTGGCTCGCAGAAGATAAGCTTCAGCTACTAAGCAGAAATAAATGGCTGCACGAACAGTCTTGGTCGAAGAGATGCTAAGAATTGGCACAAAGTAATGAGCTGCAGCAAAAGGTGAAATTAGCGGTTGTCAAGAAATTGGGTTTCCGCAAGAGTGTCTGGAATTTGGGTTTCGAGTACGAGCGATGACGAGCCAGAATTCTGCTTTTCCACTTCGTTTGCTGTTCCAGCAAGACCATGATACTTTCTTTGTGACGGGATTAGAGTCGGGATTAGAGCCCATTAATGTTCCTGAGTCATCATTAAACTTGATTGAAAAGGCGCCTTCTCTTAATGTTACATGTTGGACGGCTCAAGTAGATATTGAGCCTGAGCCTGTGCCTGAGCTCGACTCCGAGCCTGATCCCGAGCCAACTTCGTGATCAAATCCCAACACTCACTCGCATTCAACAGCCTCGTCTCCTCGCTCCACACTACTTTTCCACTCTCGTCCTGCTTCACTCCAAACTCAGCCTTGACCTAAAAGCGAAGGGTACAAAGGTCAGCGTGTGTCTCCAAAACAAGAGAGGATATGCGCTCCAAAGTGAAGGGCTGAGACCAGCGTGCCGCGTCTGAGATGGCGACCGCAGCTACTGTTACCCGCCGGAGTCATGCGTTGAACCCATCGATACACTTACAGTACCCGGCCTGACCTGAATTCCAGCCTTCATAATATCCTTATCCGCGGCGCCCAGACACACCGCAAGCCACCGAAGTCCGTACGACAAAGATTTATACGACGCCCGACACTGCTGGCAAGGCTGAAGGATGACTGTCGTAAGCATTTTATGATTCTCGTCGGGCAGAGTTCGAAGCCAGGCCAGAAGAGGTAGAGTGTTGGCCAGACACGGCTCTTCGATTATGAATACAGACAGGCTGTAAAAGTCTTTCGTAGCAGTATCTCTTTGATTTTGAGTAAGCCATTTGGCCGCAAATTGCCAAGGAAGCGTATAATGTGGTGATTCAGGTTGAACGATTATTTCGCTGGGCGTGATGGCGATCGTCAAGTCTAAGATGATGAGCCGAAGCTCCAGAGGTAGGCGACCAAGACGGGCTTCGAGCGAATTTATGTGACGGAGCTGCTGCATCTCTCTCGGGATGTCTCGTAAGGTAATCTATTCGCGAAGTCTCTAGAAATGTCGCAGAACTGTAAGGTGGCCGGGATGTTGATATGATTTATTGTTGCCGAAAAGGACCGTGTCCAGGATTCCCGATGTTATGTTGAATCTCGAAGTGTCGAAGTCTCATTGTGTGTAAGATTTCTATAAACGACCAGACTGCAATTAAAAAAGTGTTGGTTGTGATGAGGGCAAGCTCAAAACTGCGCCAAATTTGTGAGTTACAAATGTGCAAAGCTCCAGTGGATCTGTGCGAATTTACAGCCTTGCAGCCTTATCTCAAGTTTCGTGCTCGGAATCTCTGCAAATAACCTCTGCCACGATCCTAATCCGATCCCTAGGTAGAGCCCATGCGAAGCAGAATGTCGAATCAAACCTCGAAGCCTTCTGAACGTAGAATCTGATTTCTGTCGCTCTGCCCACCAAGCAGCGCTCCAGACGTCGCAAAGTGAGTCAAGCTGCGCGGAAGATTCACTGCTGCTGAAAAGAGTCTGCGGATTAAGCGACGGTTGTGAAACGTCGTCACGAAATCCTGCACTCAGGGTTGGAAAAAAAACTTGGCCTGATGGCGTTTCCGCGGCTTTTCACCCGAGACTGCTCCATTCATCGTATCCCTCTCTTCTCGTCTCGTGGTACTCCAACCACAGATCATCTCTTCCTTCGTCAATCAATAGATGGAAAACGAGGTCATCGGACTTTGTTTCAACTGCTCATATAGTTCATCGAAGTCCTCTTGCCATCGCATCAGACCATCAATGTAGCATTCTCCAATGAGACGGAAGTCGTATTCTTTCTGTCTGAGGACCAAGGGAAATTCACACCCTTCGATGTACGCTATGTAGTCGGAAGGTTGCGTAACTTTGGGTACTAGTAGAAATAGTCCGTTCTCGCTGACTGAGAATTTGCGGTTCTTCACAGCATTTGTGCTCGATTGCCAGAACCGCGCTAAACGCACGACTTCGGTAGGCGGAGCTATCATCCCATCCAGTTCCTTCAGACCGGGTATCGTCTTTCCACTTGCGATGTATTCGACAAGAGTCTGGTATCCGAGGCGATCGTCTGAGGTACTTCTCAGCTTCTGCCAATTACAATCTGACATTAATGTCCGAGCCAGCTGGTCGGTGTCTTCTTCGACGCTGCTTGCTAGATTAGCGACGTGGCGGAACCATTGGCTATACTTTGGAGTTGAGGCTGATTCAGAAAGCAATTTTACAGTGTCTACCATCCAGCCTTCGAGCGATAGTAATCGATGGTCTCCACGGATGCGGATATTGGCTCCTGATAGCGCTCCGTTATGTGCGAATGGATTACAGTCAAGTAACAGATCCCGCCTGCGTTGTAGCCGTGCCGCCCATGAAGGCAGATCGTCCACGTGGATATCTGCTTCGTCTCGATGAGAAACCATTCGGAGTATTCCTCCCTGGCTGTTCCGAAGAGCCGCTCGTGTAGCATCAGAGTACACATACTGCCAACGAGTACCATAATTGGGCTCCAGAACATCTCGCAGGTCTTCCGAAACGAGGCCAAGCAGTCCATACACTTTATCGTGCAGATTCGACGCTTCTAAGTCTCGACCAAAAAACAGTGTATTGCTCAGCGATAGACCCTTGTTCTTGTGATACATCATGTGAGAGTCAAGCGTATCGGCAGCATCTGTCAAGCCTGGAAGGGAGAAAAGCTCGCTGGAAACATGCGTGATATGGTAGACACGAAGCCAATAAGCAACTTCAAGGATCTTGCGAAAGTCCAGCTCGAAGATACCAAGGACACAGAAGTTCTTAGAAGCCAGACAGGTCTCTTGCAATACCCAGAGACGACTGAAGTGCATTATCTCGTCAGTTTACTCCTTCACTCTCGCCGAAAGACTGCGTGACTGACCTGAACCAAGAATTTGAGAAGAACTTAAAGAGCGGCCCTTCGCTCCACTCGGTCAAGATGGGCCTCTCGGTGCGGCTTATGTCTCTCAAGGCGAGATCAACGAGCTGTTCTTGGAATACAGCATCTCCTGTCAACTCGGCATGTAGGTTTTTAATGATTGCGAAAGCCTCGTGCATTTGCTGCTCGTCTCGCGTTTCGCCGAGATAGACGATGTTGCGACGTCCAAGAGAATACACATCCCGCATAAGAGAGACTTGATGACCTCTTTCTGTGCGATCTGACTGGTTGATGCAAACAGCGTCAATCCAGAGAGTTCGGTCCTCGCTATCAAGAGCCAGTCGCTTGAGCGCCAGCCAAGCACTGTAAGGGACTCGCAGTTCAAAGCCCTCCACAAGGATGACATGGCGCGGAGTCGGATTGCGCCAGCAGTACGAAATCGTCTCATATTTCGGCTTAGGGGTAGCAGCCAGCGAAACGTGTTCAAGTCGGCATCTTGGCCGCTTTTCACGCGTCTTAGGCTGTACGTGTAGCACACGGATTTCTTGACGCGACGTGTCCAATGGCTTGTAGCGATATGTCTTGGAAGTCTCTTGCTCCAGTGGAGTATTGCGCCCTTGTCTTGCGAAGCTGCGATACCACGGCATGGGAGAAGTCGTGAGCTGTGCAGAGCGCGCAGTTAACTGAGATGATGATTCTTCTCTTGCCATGTTCGACCCAGATGAAAGAGAGCCAGGGTGAGATCGCAGAAGCGTGGCATGGAGGTCTTTAGTGGAAGGCTGGCGCCCCGCCACAATACGTGCGGCTGAGCAAGTGCCACATGCATGGATGCCTCAGAGCTATGGTCAAGCCGCCAGCAAGTATATGCCCAGGCGCAATGGCCGCCGTAAGCTGCTCTTTCACCAATGGACATTGGTCAAGATCAAAGACATCCTCGATACGTACGGCCGCAGCCGACTGAATATGATAACTCGTTCATTCATGATGCTGCTCTTCTGAGAATCTCATCTCATCCTCTACATCCGATCCTCACGCACATCTACTAATGTACCCTCCTCAACCCCTCAACCATACCCCTCAAACCCTCCAAATCCACCCCCGTCCCTTCCAACCCTTTAACAACCTCATTCTGCAAAACCTCCGGCATATCCAAAAACCTCTCAATCAACTCCCCATCCACAAACCTAACCGGACCCTCCTCACCCATATCCCTAACCTGCGTCTTGAAACCCCTAAACTTCGCAAACCTAACCCCACCAGGACTCTTAACCATCTCAGCCATGAGAGTCTGCATCCTCATTAACAAGTCTTGACGGTCTTTGCCGATTTCGCAGTAGACGTAGATACTTCCATCAGTAGTTGCGAGGAAAGCTTGAGGGATGACGACAGCTCCCGGAGATGGTTGGACGGCGATGGGACGGATACGGTTGACCATTTCTCCGAGGAGGAATTCTGAGGTGACGCGGAGACGACGACGGTCTTCGGAGGAGAAGCCGTTGATGTCGTGTTGGAGGACGATGAGATTGCCTTCGGCGTCGGATTCGAGGTAGGTGTTTTCGGTGACGCGGGCGCAGGCTGTGCCCCACAGGGTTTCGAAGTGGCGGGCGATTTCGATGAGGGAGTCGGGTTGGCCGCGACGGCCGGGCTGGAATTCGAGAAGGGAGAGGGATTTCATGAGGTCGGTGACGGCGATCGTGTTGTTTGTGACGCAGATGTCGATTGGTGCTGTGGCTGTTCGGTAGGAAGCTTTCTTGGTAAGAGCAGGCGTGGAGGCTGTCTGGTATTCGAACTCGTAGACGACAATGGTCTTTACGAGAGCGGCCACGATTCTGCCTTGGCAAACTGCAAGGCAGCGGCAGGCGCCACGAACCGCGAGCTCTGTGACCAGCTTGATGCGCCGGTCTTCCGTGATCTCGAGCACCAGTATTCGCCCTCTGGCATTGTTCGCATCTTGGTCATCCAAATACGCGGTGCCAATGACGAATCGCTCAGCTTCCTCGCCTGAGCCATCGTCAAGATGACACCTGATTACGCATTCGATGAGCTCGTCTTCGTTCAATGCCCAAGTATCGAGCTCTTTGAAGGCAACCTCGTCAACGAGCTTGAAATGCGATTCAACTTCTTCATTGCCGGCGGAAAGGGTACGTTTGATACAGCCTAGTCCGAAAGCCTTAAGCTCTGCCGAGTATGCAATCCGACGTACCGTCTCATGAATGAAGAGGTCTTGCACATGTGTCGTCCTTTCCTCGTCCACGATCGCGATCTTAAGGTCATTTTGGCCATCCTCATCAGTCGTGGCAATAGCGATGGCACCCGAGTAGTCGCCGAAGCTGTCGAAAGATGCTATACATGTTGCGTTCTCTGCTGTCACAGCAGAGTAAACCAGCCTTCCATCTGAGCCGTAGATCAGGGAAGGATGCTCGCACGTGGCGAAGACGTTCTGTAGCCCGTCTGCTCGTGGCAGTGCTGCAAAGTTGGCTTGCTGTGTGCCAAGGATAATGCTTTTCCGTGCTGAGAATGGTTGTTGTGCAGAGGTAATGCTGTAGGTGACCACATTGCCATCTGCGAGTCCTATGAAGAGAGTCGCAGGCTGATCCTTCAGTACATTGGCCACAATCAGTGATCTGGGCACTGCCAGAGAGTCATCTTCCGCCACTGTCTCGCTGGCTATTGGCTGCAAATCTTGCAGAGAGAGGAATGAAACCTTACTGTCTTTCCAGAAGCCCGCCACGCACGTGTTGGGTATTGATGACGAAAGTGTAATGCATGAGACCTGCTCTTCGCTTCCGAACTTTCGCTCGGTTTGGACTTGAATGTTGGAAGTCGAAAGGTCCAGGACTACTAGCGCTGCACCCTGCAGTGATACCAGAATCTTCTCGCCATCGGCCGCTACCGCGGTAATCGATGTCCCACTTGGTGCCTGCCAGCGATCCGTGACCATGTCTCCCTCGGTGTCGGTAAGGAGCACGGACGAGCTGGTTACTTGAACTGCTCTTCCATCATGTAGACTGCCTGCATATAATGTGGCATCGGAAAGCTCAAACCCGCGAAATGAGTCTCGTGCTTCAATGTCGCCTTCTTCTGTAAACACCACAACGTTGGTATGTGACACATGACTGACGATAAGTGTGTCAACACATTGGGCTGCAGCACTGGTGCGTAAGCTGAAGATAGAGGAGATTGGGGCACCAAGATCTCCAAGACTTCCTCTATCCTCGAGGCCGACACCAGATCTCACAGACCGCAAGCTGCCGTCATTGAAAGCTCCAGAACCGGTGACAATCCTTGCTTGTCCACTCGAGAATTCGTTCACCGGTGCATCCAGGCTCCGGTTGCCCATGTCCATTACTGTGAAGTCCAAGATCGGTGCGATGTTAGGGAAGCTCTGCAGCACATCTATCCGCTTCGGTGAGATTTGAATGACTTGGCTGTCACCCTGATGGCTTCCGACGAACACTCGTCCTTCGTCTAAGTAGACCAATGTGCTTGCTCGACTGGTCTCACCAAGCACATCAATCTGTAAGCTTTGGTAGTCTCCATTTGCCGAGGTAATGACCATGAGTAAGTAAAGCTTCTTGTAATCGTCTGCTAGTATGTATCGCTGCTCGTCCAGTTTGCACCAAGCTACGAATACTGTCGCATCTTCAAGCGGCTGCGAGTCCTGAACCTTGTGCTCCCACTCATCGACGTATGTGATTCTGGTTTCGCCTACAACCAAGAGACCATACGTGGGTGCAGGCAGCGGTATCATGAAGCTGGAACCCTGTTCTAGTGAGCCTGTGACATCGACACCCTTCTCTAGCTCGGCAGTAGCTGGCTCCTCGTTCGGTCTTAGGCTGGGTGAATACTCCAGCTCTCTGATCTTTATCCGCACTTGAGTCTTGCTGTCCTCGTATAGTACTGCAAACATGGGGTCTGTCTTTCCTCGAGGTCCAGTATCTCTTCGATAGAGAAAACAGCTACTCCTCACGAACAGCTCCGGTATCCTGACTTGGATCGGATCTCCCAATTCTCCAATCTCATTATCGGCGGCTTTTCGCTTGCCCTTGCCAGCATGTGCGATAGGTAGGACATTGACCACGCCTTCGTAGACCTCCAAAGTCATGAATCGACTTGTGGGGTCAATATGCACTCTATCGCCTGTCTGACTGTCTCTTGCTGCCTTCTCGGCAATGTCGACCATGCTCTTCTCGGACTTGAGATCTTGTCGTTCGTCATCCCAGCTGAGGGTGAAGTAATTGTACCGATCTGTACCGACGAATAGATGATCCGTTTGACTCGTGGCGGGTCGTAGCTTGTGTAATAAGGTGACCTTGCCATATATCGCCTTCGAATGCTGGAGCACCAAAGTGGTATCGCCAGGATTTGCCCTCCATATCTCCAACCTATTCGCTTTTGCCACAACCAAGTCTTCCGCGTCTGGCGATGTGAATGACAGCTTCAAAGCATGTCTAATGCTCGAAGGCCTGTGGATTGGGGCGAGATACGCCATCTCGCTTCTGGCGCTGGTGAGAGATCGGGTCTAGGTGTGGAATCGTGACAATCTCTCAACAACTCCGGATGCGAACTCTGTCTATGTGACCATCTCAGACCAGCTGGATATTTGCACATGAAAGTGGGTATTTCTGTTTCTGTTCAGCGGAAGTGAATGTTCTAAAGTCCGCTGAGAGTGAGCTGCATCATCAATCTGAGCTTCCATCGCGTCAAACCGCGTCTGCGACCTCGGCTCCACTTCGCCCTGTCAAATGCTTGACTACCACATGAAATTTTGAAGCACGACCATTCTTTGCGACAATATCATACTGCTCCATGGTCAAGGCATATCATGGCGCGTAAGTCGCCTATATCGTTGCTTTGCCTGAGAAAGGTCATATTGCTCTTATACTAATACTTATACCTACCAGCCGTCAAGGAAGAAGACGACCCAGTCATCGCGGAATACGACGTCTACCTCACACCACCACTCGCCGAACACATCTACCTTCTGCAGTACCCAAATCGGCCTCGATATCGCGGGTACAACAGCCAGTATGGCGCGACTCCAGAGCATATGCGCATCAAGCCGCATAGTGGATATATGGAAATGGACATCAAGCTCAGCACAGAGCACAATTTCAACAAATACATGGGTCTGAAGTGGGGAGATGCGACAAAGGCCTCCAAAGAACTGCACAACATCTCAGGCACATATGGTCCAGCAGCTGGTCTTGTGCCAGCAAAGGCGCGGGGCTTACAGAGAGGAACGCTCAAGGACAATGCGCAGAGAGATCTGGATCTGGAGAACGATTTGCAGTCATTCAAGGAAGCGGAGAAGGATAAGAAAGTGCACGACATTCAGACTCTGGGAGGCCAGATCATTCGCCACCATGCAGAGACTGAAGCCGGCAAGCCATATTACTTCGTTGGTGCCTTCCAAGGCGACAAGCTGCACTTGACCAAAATCACTGGCACAGTCCAAATGCGACCCAACTTTCATCATCTTGACGCAGAAGAAGAGCGGTCACGCATAGCATCGTCTCGAGCTCAAGCGGACGCAGCAATGGCTGTCACGCAGCCCGTTGCCCAGTCCCTGAAGCAGAACCAAATATCAAATGAAGACACGAAAAGCGTCGAATATAAGCTCAAAGCAGTCATGGGCGCTGCTGCTATGGAGCGGTGGATCCCGATGGAATATGTTGACGATGAGTCCGATAGAGCATATCGTGCTTTCGAAGAGAAGCTCAAAGTCAGAGATGTGGAGAATGCGCCTCACTTGAAGAGTCAGCTGGATAATGATGGCTATTTGGACGCCATCTCTGCTCCGAGACACGATTCGCCGACGCGGAGAAGGAAGCGGGCGTCTAGGAAGAAGGAGACTGTGGAGCTGGAAGATGACGAAGACGAGCAGATGGCCGATGTGGACGCTGAGGCTGGAGCAGCTGCGGGCTGAGGAGACCTGCTGAAACTGCATACCACGACTCGTACTCCACCGAAGCTGCGACAACGACGCTCAGACTCTGCTTTGGCTCTTCTGAAAGCCGTCATCAGCAGTGATTTACCTTGACCATCCCGCAAAATCGCGTACTCTTAGCAATCACAAGCGGTACCTCCACAGCATCAAGGCGCTCCTGCGACAAAGTCATCCCCAGTGAGCCTTCAAGCGGCGTGCGCAGTGCCACCATCCCATTGCCCACTCACTTTCTTGCCGCTCTGCTATCTGCAGGCCTCCAAGTTACAGGAACTCCAAACCATCAGCTCTGTGAAGCCTTTCACGTTAGCTTTTCGCGTTGTGCACTTGCTCCACCTGGTTTAGCGATCAGTCAAGCAAATCCAGCCTCCTCAACACTGCCATGACCTATCCCACAGTCAGCAGCATCCCCGTCAGCAACGGAACGACTTACCATCTCTTCAGTCCTGAAAGCGGTGCACGACCGACCAATCCCGCCCTGATCACCAATCATCGCAAAAACTTTCAAACTTCTCTCGGTCAGATCATCTTCTTCCCCAGTGACCCAACATTCAATCTTGAGAATCTTGGCTCTAAGCTCTGGTGGAAGCGAGTCGTGCCGTCGTCGTAGTGGCCGATGTATGTAGTGTTGGAGTAGTAGATGGGTGCTAGGGTGTTGCGGAATTGGCGATTGAGTTGTAGTTGTGATGGGGTTTTGTAGTTTTTGTTGATGGTGATGAGTTTGGGAGGCTGGATGCTGCAGATCAGAGGCCAGGCAAGGGTAGTGATTTCATCGTAGAGCTCTCGAGGGAGAGAGTTGAGGAGGCGGAAGAACTCGATGGCTTTGTTGGTCGAGGACATTGTGTTGCTTTGTATGGCGGGTAGAACGGACGTCAACAGGTCAGCATAATGTGAAGTAAAAGGATCGCAGGGTTCGTGCAAATTGCTTACAAGAGTACCAGGTCGAGGACGGCAGAATCGCATGTGACGCTTTGGAAGAGGGCGGCGCTTCGAGATTGCTGATTGGAAACCAATATTCAGATTTGAGAGCAGTTGCTTGACCTACGTATTGTAGGCTATGGTCAAGACTGGTCTTGTTGTACAGCAAGATCCTTGCCGACACTACAGTTCTCAGGTGTTCTTGAGCTTATCCGGCAGTACGAAGGTGGGGTGTGGTTTGCAAATGACGGACCTGCGGCCAAGAATCGCATGTGCCATCACTGACCGCCTAGCCGCACTTTTAAGACGCAGACTACCGACCTCGAAACTTCATCTTCTTCATCATCACCACACGCTACGCAGACAACAACACCACCGCACGCAACATGTCTCGACCATCGACTTCGCCATTACGCAAGACACTCCGTCAACACCTCGAGTCTCTGCCCCAAGAACTCTACGACCAAATCTACGAGGAGGCCTTCACAGCTCCCAACTCGATCATCCACATCACTCGCCACACTATCATCCCTTACGCCAACCTCCGGGAAGTCAGCCGCGCCTCTAGACAGAAGTATCTCGAGTCACTCGGCGAGAGCACCACCTTCTGCGGTCAAAGTAGTGTTATGGGAAAGTGGCTTCACCTCATTGATTGGGCTTGGGACCTACGCGATGTGAGGGTCTTCCTGCAGCATGGCCCAAAGGCTCGGCCTCAGAGTATGCTGTGGCCGAGCGTGAATTGGGACAGGGCAAAGTGGAAGCTACACGCTTGGTGTATGGCTAGGGAGTTCTGGTTTGAGGTTGATGTCAGTGTTCCAATTTACTGACGTTCGTGGAGGGCGGGCTATTGACTTTGAGGTAGATGATGGCCGATTCGGAGGATGCTTGAGGATGAATGGAATGGAATGAGGGCGAGATCAACTCCGTTTGACACTGGTCGTCGGAGGCAAAGGGTCGAAAGCTGGATGGCTAGATTGACATAATGATTCCAGAACGCCCAGCGTGAGCTCTTCATCGTTACAATGCGAACGCACCCATGGTGCCCTACTATGCCCCTAGCTTTAGAACGTCGCGCCGCCTCTCAGATCTCGTTCGCACTTCGTATAGTGAGACATGCAGCTCGAGTAGTGTTTGCTGCTCTTGAGTCGGGTACAGTTGCCAAGGCCGCACATGCAGAGGTGGGTCCGTTTCAAAGCCCGTGCAGCCTCGACGTCCCTTATAAAGCATGCTCTCGCACGCCGACTCTGCTCCCACGCTCCACTTCAACATGTCTTCCAAGCTCGATGAGAAGGCAGCCGGCGACCCGCCATTGAAGAAGAGGAAGAAGAAGATGACTTCGAAGCGCAAGCTCAAAACCTCGAGCGCCGCCAAAAAATCGTCAAAGCCATCACGCTCAAAAGGCCTCCGTCGCCTGCTCAAGGCCCTGCCGCAGGAGCTGTACGACATCATCTACGACATGACCTTCACAGCATCTCCTAGCATCATTGCTATTTCCTCCTCACACACAAGACCGGAGTTCACCAACCTGATCCAAGTCAGCTCTTCATCCAGAAGGAAGTACATCCAGTCGCTCTGCACCAACACCGTGTTCATCGGCCAACAAAACACAGTAGGCATCTGGCTCGGAACACTGGAGTGGCGCAACCAATTGCAAGACGTCCGAGTCTTTTTCTGGGATGGAGAACCTCCAAAACCTTATGACAGACCTCTCGTTGTATGGCCTTCTGTGCCGTGGAACTTTGCGGCTAAGGAGCTCCAGAAACGTGGAAGCGCTAAGGTATTCAAATTCGAGACACAGGTATGTATCTTCGAACCTCGATCGTTGCGGTGAAGTGCTGAAATTGTTGAGATGATGGACAGCCTCTGCGACAAGAAGTTAGAGTTAGCTCGCGGTCGAGGAAAGAAAGGCACGCGACTGTATTTGGAGGCCCTAAATCTGAAGTTGCTAAAAGAGCTTCAGTCACAGAGTGCGGAGAACGATGACCTTTCCATGATCGCAAAGGCTAAGGAGTAGGGCTGGATAGAGTAGATTGACATGATGAAGGTGTCCGCCCGACCTTCCTACTGCGGTCTGAATTACGCAGGTGAAGGTACTGCTCCGGAAGAACGGTCAGTGGAATAGGAGACTCGTGATCAAGATGCCATTTACGAGGCAGGCTGTCTAGTCCTTATGACACCATCCTTCTCCAACTGCGCAATATCTTTTACACCCAGTGCTTCAAGAACCTCACTGGTATGCTCACCATGTAAAGGAGGAACGCTGCGTATCGTAGCTTTGGTATGACTGAACTTGATGGCCGGACCAAGAACTTTGATTTTGCCCTTCTTCGCCGCAGGCAAATCAACTTCAGCAACCATATCTCTTGCCTCGGTCTGAGGATAATCGAAAACTCTTTCCATATTGTTGATAGGCGCATACGGCATACCCGAACCATCGAATGCCTCTAGCCATTCATCAGTACTCTTCGCAACAAAAAGCTCTCTGAGCATAGCATAGAGGTCTTCTCGATTTGTGACTCGATCGCCATTGCTTTTGAATCGAGGGTCGTCTGCCAGCTCTGGTCTACCCAAGATCTTGACGAGATTGGCGAATTGCTTGTCGTTGGTGGCGCCGCAGACAAAGTACAAGTCACTCGTCTTGAAGGCGTCATATGGAACCACGCTTGGGTGTTGGGCACCCCATCGCTCAGCTTCTACGCCGACGTTCAGCCAAGAAAGTGCGACGTTGGTGAGCAGTGCCACTTGAGTCTCAAAGAGAGAGCCGTCAATCTTCTGGCCTTCACCGGTTCGTTCTCTGGCAAAGAGAGCAGCCATGATAGCCCCATGCATGTACAGCCCGGTCGACATGTCTGTCATGCCTAGGCCAGGTCGGACAGGACCTCCACCTCGCTCACCTGTTAGATGCAACATTCCAGCTTCAGATGCAGCTATCATGTCATAGCCAGCACGCTTCTCGAATGGTCCGCCTGCGCCATAGCCCGAGGTGCTGGCTAGAATAATTCGCTTGTTCATTTTTCGAAGATCTTGGTAGCCAAGCTGGAGTCTTTCCATATTGCCTGGTCGGAGATTTTCGACACTATGACTTTTCAGCCTGAAGCTCCGTCGTCATGCTTGGGTAGGTGCATACACAACGTCAGAATCCTTGACCATGTCCAGGAAGATTTCTTTTCCCTTCGGATGCTTCAAGTTTAGACATATCGACTTTTTGTTCCTGTTCACGGCACTGAAGTAATTCGACATGGGCCCGATACCAGGCTTCCACATCTTTTCTTCGCCTTTGATAGTCCAGTATCTGGTGTCATCCTGTGAAACATGTTTCAGCTTGCTATCAGTCGAATAGTCCAGATTTTACAGCTCGGTGAGACTGAAGAACAACAAAAGTCTAGACTCACGCCGCGATCGACGTCTTCGATCTTGATGACTTCTGCGCCATAATCTGCTAGAATCTGTGTGCAATACGGTGCCTAGTACTGTCAGTCCCGGCTGATTGTGCTGACGCGACATAAGCCAGCTCACAGCCAAGACTCGGGAGAGATCCAGTATCTTCACCCCAGCTAGAGGACCCTCCGCTGCACTTGGTACAGATGAGTACACCCTCCGCCATGTTGCTATCCTCGGTGTCCGTGGGGCCGCTGGCAGAAGAACTCCGAAGGCTGATTCAGATCGGGATCCTGGCCGGGCTGTGAGCCTCCAGCCTGCTCGTGATGACTTCATCACTAAAACGTGGCATCCGAGAGACCATGACTGTAAGAAGTTGAATCTCTAACGCAGCTCTTTTGCGAGCTCGCACATCGTTCATTTCAGACACCTCGGCCATTGGTGAGAGCAGTCGGTGGCAGGAATGATGCGTCCCCGCCTCAAACGAAGTGAGACGTTGCCGAGTGGACCGAACATGGGTCTTGCTACAGAATTTCCTGGCATGGATGCGTACAACCAGGACCGATCCCCATCGTCGACCTCGCACTCAACGTCGAGATGGGACCTTTGCCTCTCCAGGAGCGAGCAGGAACTCGATTTCCTAGACAGCATGGCGGCTAGTCTGAGATGTGGCGTGCTTCGTCAAGCACGCGACATAAGACGTACAAGCGGTTCAGTCTCCCTGCGTCACCATTCTGTGAATGCTACTCCAATAAACGACGCGTCTGCTGTGCGAATACTAGAAGTTGGACCTCGCGATGGTTTACAGAACATCAAGACACAAGTACCCACAGAGACGAAAGTTGAGCTGATACGTCGCCTTTCAAACACTGGTCTTCGAAACATTGAAGCTACCTCCTTTGTGTCACCCAAATGGATCCCACAATTAGCTGACAGCCAGGAAGTTCTCCAAGCAGCCAAAGCGATTGGGGAGCCTCTGGGAATCTGGCTTCCTGTGCTTACGCCCAATATGAAAGGTCTGGAACGAGCAATGCAAAACCAAGCAAAAGAAGTGGTTGTCTTTGCATCGGCGTCGGAAGGCTTCAGCTGGAAGAACACCAATTGCTCAATTGCAGAAGCTCTGAAAAGATCTGAAGAGATCGTGAAGGCGGCAAAGGCTCATGGCATCAGAGCACGTGGCGTGGTATCCTGCGTGGTCGCTTGTCCTTATGATGGTCCAACAGATCCCAAGCAAGTCCTGGATGTTGCAAAACGTTTTCTAGAGATGGGCTGCTATGAGGTCGGCCTCGGTGAAACGATTGGCGTAGCTACGCCATACGACATCGAAAAACTTCTTCGTGTGCTGCTTACTGAGATTCCAGCAGAAAAGCTTGCTGGTCATTATCACGATACATATGGTCAAGCGATCGCAAACGTGGTCAAGTCGTACGATATGGGTCTTCGAGCTTTTGACAGTAGCGTTGCTGGGCTTGGTGGCTGCCCATATGCCAAAGGCGCGAAAGGAAATCTCTCGACTGAAGACATGGTGTATACCTTCGAGAAGGCTGGAATTAGCACGGGGATCGACTTGCAGCGACTGTCGGAAATTGGTGATTGGATTTCGAGAGAGATCAAGATTCCCAACAACAGTCGAGCAGGCTCAGCTATCGTTGCAAAGAGCCTCTCCAACGAAAGTAAGACAGGTCCCAAGCAGGGTGACTCCGCCAACACGAGTACGAAGTGGTCTTTGGTCAATGACGCCGGAGATTATAGGGTGCAAAGGGCCGACAACACTGTCAAGATTACATTGACTAGGCCAAAGAATGGTAACGCTCTAACGAACAACATGGTAGAAGGAATTACCCAAACGTTCCAGGATCTGGCAAGTGAACCCACTGTCTTTCACATAATCCTGGACGCAGAAGGGAAGTTCTTCTGTACTGGCATGGACTTGAGTGGAGGTGGAGCAAGCGCTTCAAATGATGCATCCGAGAAAGCAGAATACTACGGCAAAGTCGAAGCACTGTACGAGGCGATCGACAACGCGCCACAGACCACGATTGCTGTCGTCGATGGTCCTTCATTTGGAGGAGGCGTTGGCTTGGCCTTCGTCTGCGATGTCCGTCTTCTCTCCTCAAATGCTCGCTTCACCATGACTGAGATCAAACTCGGTCTGTCTCCTGCGATCATCTCGAAATATATGATTCGAAAATGGGGAATTCCATTCATGCGAGAAGCAATGCTTGCTGGACGAGAAGTTAAGCCCGATGAGCTGCACAGAATTGGAGTCGTTCATGGCGTTGCCTCAAGCTCAGAGGAGTTGCAAGATCTGGCCTCCAAATATTTGCAGAACTTGGGGAAATGTGCGCCTCAATCTGCAGCAGCATGCAAGCAACTTGTCAGACTTGGGTGGAGAGATCCAGGCGGCCCAGAGCAGCAACAATTTGTGACTAAAGTGTTTGCAAACATGATGCAACCTGGTTCTGAGGGCGAACACGGTCTTGCGCAGTTTCGACAGAAGATTAAGAGTGTCGATTGGGGCCAATTTCATGCCATGAAAAGCATTAAATCGGCTGCTTCGTGAGGCACAAGGACTTTGACTTGAAGCTATACCACTGCACCGGTACTCGGCTCTTGAACAATTCGATCTGCACATAGCCAGCTGCTCCGCATCAAAAGTGGTGGCATAGAGCTCAGTAGGTACCTGCGCTAGATGCAGCCATACTTGAACCCCGCGATCATCACTTACTGAGGGCCAAGGGTTGCAGTACCGAATACCCGGCACGCAGCAGACACTACCACCACGAAGTGACAGTCGACCGTGTGTCAAGCATTCCAGAGGACTTTCAATCATGGCCAAGTACAATCCAGCAGACTTCACCAAGCTATACATCAATGGCGAATATGTCAATTCGACATCGGGCAAGACATATGCTTTGAAGAACCCGAAGGACAACTCGGAAGTCTGCAATGCAGTGCCAATCGCCAACGAAGAAGATGTCGAACGAGCTGTGGTAGCTGCTGAGGCTGCTTTCAAAGGTGAATGGAGCAAGTTCACAGCCCTACGACGTACAGAATGCCTCCACAAGTTGGCCGCACTTATGGAAGAAGAGATCACGCCTATCCTCAGCCTCGACAGCTTGACAAGTGGCAATCCCACCAGCATCATTCCCACTCGGGAGAAGACATACATCAAGAATTGCATCTTGTACTTCAGCGGCTGGACAGACAAGCAAGCAGGCGATTTCTTCCCGGACGATGATGGCTTCACGAAGATTGTCACCCATGAGCCATTGGGTGTCTGTGCAGCAGTCAATCCGTTCAATGCTCCGGTGCCGACCATGATCTTGAAGTGCATCCCTGCCCTTGCGACTGGCAATGTGATCATTGTGAAGCCTTCAGAGAAGACACCACTTGGCAGTCTGGCGCTTGGTCCGCTGTTCGAGAAAGCAGGCTTTCCGAAGGGAGTCGTACAAGTCATCACAGGCGCAGGAGAGACAGGTGCTCTACTGGCTAGTCATATGAAAATTAGAAAAATCAGTTTTACCGGCAGCATACCCACTGGTAAGAAGATCCAAGAGGCGGCAGCCAAGAGCAACCTCAAGCGTGTTACACTAGAGCTGGGAGGCAAGTCGCCAGCGGTGGTCTTCGATGATGCAAATCTAGACAACGCTTTGACCTGGACTGTCAACGCCATCTTAGCGAGATCGGGCCAGGTCTGTGTAGCTGCCACTCGAGTATATGTACAACAGTCGATCTCTCAAGCTTTCATCGACAAATACACCGAGAAGATGAAGGCTGCTGTTAACGATCTCGGAGATCCTCAGGACAACACTGTCAAGATTGGGCCTCTCGTCGACCAGAGTCAGTTCGAGAAGGTGAAAGGGATGATTGAGAGAGGCAAGGGTGAAGCCCAGCTTGTGGTTGGAGGAGTACAACACGGCGAAACGGGCTGCTACATGGAGCCTACACTCTTCTTGAACCCCAAGCCTGACGCCGAGATCTACAAGAACGAGATCTTTGGACCCGTTGCTGTCATCAAGACTTTCGAGACCGAAGAAGAGGTGCTCAAGATGGCCAACGATACCGAGTATGGCCTAATGTCAGGCGTCTTCACCAAAGACATCACCCGTGCATTACGGATGGCCAAAGGTCTGGACAGTGGTGTTGTCGGTGTCAATTGTGTTAGCTATGTGAGGATTTCATGCATTTCAACGGCGGTTTCCTTTGCTGACAGACCGCAGATGAACATGCAAGTACCATTTGGAGGTCGCAAACAGAGCGGCATCGGCAGAGAGTTTGGCGAATACGCATTACGCGCCTATACTGAGCCTAAGACGATCTTGATCAAGTGAGTTCTCAATCCATGTTCACGTCCACAAGAGCTAGACTGACACTCGTGCAGCATGAACGCATAAAGCCGTATGCGGACTTCATGATGCGAGCGAGATTTGTAAAGCAGATTGTTTGGTTGCTTTACTAACATACGCCCTGTCAATGTACGCTAGATATCGAGTAATTCCTGCTGCTCAGTAAGACCTGGGCAGACCCAGCACTCTCTCGCCGATGTAATTGAGGATCATTTCCCTGCTAACCGGTGCTAGCCTGGGTAGCATTGCCTCTCTGAAGTATCTCTCAACGTGGTACTCCTTAGCGTACCCCATGCCTCCATGCGTCAAGACCGCTCTCTCTGCAGCTTCATATGAGGCATCAGCTGCCAAATACTTGCATGCATTGGCATACTCCCCAGTACTGTGTCCAGCATCATACATCCGTGCAGCTTGATATACCATCAGTCTGGCAGCTTCAACCTTCATCCACGAATCAGCCAAAGGATGTTGTATTCCCTGATTCTTTCCAATCGGACGACCAAACACCACACGATCTTTGGCATACAAAGCAGCCTTCCGAAGAGCCACAAATCCCAGACCAAGCGCTTCCGCTCCGATCAAGATACGTTCGGCATTCATCCCATGCATAATCAGCTTAAACCCTTCACCCTCCTCACCAATCAAATCTTCAGCCGGCACTTGCCAGTTCTCAAAGAAGATAACATTACTATCCACCGCCGCTCGTCCCATCTTCTCAATCTCAGTAACCTTAACCGCCTCACGATCCAAATCCGTATAAAACAAGCTCAGCCCTTGCGTCGGCTTCTTAACCTCCTCAAGCGGTGTCGTCCTAACAAGAAGTAAAATCTTCTGAGCAGTCTGTGCCGTAGAAGTCCAAATCTTACTCCCATTCACAGAATAAGACTTCCCATCAGAATTCTTCGTAGCAAGAGATTGTACTTTCAAAGTATCCAATCCCGTATTCGGTTCCGTGACACCAAAACACGCCCTCTCCTTACCCGCAATCAGAGGGATTAACCACCTCTTCTTCTGCTCCTCAGTGGCGAACTTCACAACCGGCTCCAGACCGAATATATTCATGTGTACGGAAGATGCGGCTGCCATTCCTCCTCCAGATTCTGAGAGTGTTTGCATCATTACGGCTGCTTCGGAGATTCCTAGTGCTGAGCCCCCGTATTCTTCTGGCATGCAGATTCCTAGCCAACCGTTTTTTGCGAGGTCGCTGTGGAGATCTAGGGAGAATTTGTGGTTTACGTCTAGGTCTTTCCAGTATTCGTCGGAGTATTTTGAGACGATTTTGGAGATTGCTTCGCGGACTGTTTGTTGGGATTCTGTCCAGTCTACATTGTAGGATTGTAGGAATTCGGTTGCTGGGGCGTGGATGTATCTTCGAGAATCTAAGAAGACTGGCTGTCTCGCAGCAGCATTGGACTGTTTCAATGCCGAGAGCTTGTTGCCACTGCAGGCAGCTCGTCTCTGCAATCCGTCAGCTTTGTTCTCAATGCAAGCATTTGACTTACCAAATTCCTGGTCAACGACGCCATGGTTGATGGGAATTCTCCAAGAAGCTATAGCCAGCTCTGTTGCTTCAAGATCAAGAGAATTCGATTAAGATTATTCACATGGTATCACGGCAGCTGATTGAGATCAATGATCTCCTGCTGAAAATGTTGTGGCCAATGAGTAAGATAATTGCCAAGAATGTGCAGTCAGCTACTCTCACATCAGCAGCGATTTGAATAAAGCCTTTGCAACTGGCCCAAGCCAATTAATGATGTTGTTAGACGATGAACATCGATAGTGCTGGAGGTGAAAGGACGTCCCGGAAATAATCGGGCGTAAAGGAATCTACCCCAGTTTCCGACCCAGCCTCCTCCTTTCTCCCCTGCACCCCGCTGTTGCTTCGCCGATGCCGCCAACTTCACTCGATTCTCATCCCTCGGCTACACGTCGAACTCAATCCTACGCCAATGCCGACTGATATAGGCAGAATGGCAGATGCAAGATGTCTGCCCTTCAATGTCGAAGGCAGGCTCGAACGAGGCTGAGTCCTCAGGGCCGCAAGTCGAAAAAGCTCAAAAAGTTGCTAAGTCCGCATTGGGGACAATATGGACTCAACTGCAGCCATTTGTGATTGGTGGAGGCTCAGGAATGGTAGCTACATGTTGCATTCAGCCTGCTGATATGGTCAAGGTCGGTACAAAATTCTCGTCCCCACAAGTGCAAAGCTCATCTCTTGCATAGGTCCGATTGCAACTCCTTGGAGAAGGCAGCGCAGGAAAAGGCCAGACACCTTTCGCAGTCGCCAGGCAAATAATTCGCGATGGACGATTTCTGGATCTCTACGATGGATTATCGGCGGGCCTTTTACGACAGGCGACTTATGCTACCATGCGACTCGGATTCTTCGATCGTTTTCAGCACTTCTTCGTCGTCAGAGCCGAAGCAAAAGGTACCACGATTGGCTTCCGTGAACGAGCTGCTGCTTCTCTAAGTGCTGGAGGCCTCGCCGCTGCCATAGCAAACCCAGCTGAGGTTGCCCTAATTCGACTCCAAAGTGATGGCATGAAGCCGAAGGCAGAAAGGGCTAACTACAAGTCGGTAGTCGATGCCCTTGTCCGGATCGCAAGGAGCGAAGGCGTCTTTGCTTTGTGGCAGGGCTCATATCCTACAATCATCAGAGCTATGTCAACGAACTTTGGCCAACTAGCGTTCTTTTCGGAATCGAAGGCACAGCTGAAGAAGCGAACATCGCTATCTGATCGAAAGGTCAGCCTAGGCGCTTCAGCTATCGCTGGATTCTTTGCTTCGTTTTTCAGCCTTCCCTTCGACTTTCTCAAGACACGGTTGCAACGGGGCGGATCTGCTTACAAAGGCGTTCTCGATTGTGCAGTAAAGGTCGCAAAGACAGAAGGTCTTTTGCGGTTCTATCGCGGCTTTGGCACCTACTTCGTCCGGATTGCGCCACATACTATGATCACACTGGTTGTCGCAGACTATGTGACCGCTCTGGTGAAGAAGGCAGAAGAGAAGGTCAACGAAGACTAGGTCTCATCTTGCAAGCTCGCCTTGCTGCTGAGGGTGAGAGGATGGGAGAGAGCTGCGTCAAGGTGGGGCCAGATGGGGCCAGGTGCATTCAGCAGACAGACAAAACCACCATGAGTCTGATCATGGTCGCTCTCGGCGACGGCGGCAGTTCTGCCTGTCTATAAACAATGCTGATTAGCGACTCGGATAAGCCGACATGAAGCATGGCTTTCAACAGACATTGATTGAGCACTCATCAAAGTGGAGCGAAGATCATCGCCTCGGCAAGGGAGGGGGCGACACCGCTACCGAGCGGAGTGCACTTCACTGCCAACAACAACGAGCCGGCTCATTGATAAACTCATCACTTCAAAGCAAAATGTCTCGTGAGCAAGATTATCAATTTCCAGAACTTCTCACAACATTTCCATCAGCGTTCGTAGCGCATGTCCAACTCAACAGACCGAAGAAATACAATTCCTTCAGCCCAGAGTGAGTGAATGAATTTATGAAGTCGATCAACACCGACCCTGACCATGACGTGCAGCGTCTTTCACAGCTTAGCTTTAGTATTCGATAAGCTCAGTGTCGACGAGAATGTACGAGTAGTATTGATCTCTGGCGTTGGCCCACATTTCTCAGCAGGACTGGATGTAAGATGAATCAACCAGTAAAGACTTTTTTGGCACGAGATTGACATTATTCAGGTTACAGCAGCATCATCTGGTGGACCCGTATCGCAACCAACAAAGACGGATGACATAGCTCGCCGAACGTGGAAAGTCAGGCGGCATGTCTATGATTATCAGAATGGCATCAATGCGATCGAGCGATGCGAAAAGCGTATGTCGGAGCTTTCGAAATGAACTATCATCAACTGACAGCCTAAAAGCGGTCATATGTTTGACACATGGAGTGACCTTTGGGGCAGCCATCGATCTCGCTGTCGCAGCTGATATTCGATACTGCGCAAAAGGCGTAAGATTCTCAATCAAAGAAGTAGACGTCGGCTTGGCAGCAGATGTAGGCACTCTTTCAAGACTACCAAAGATCGGAGTCTCCTATTCCTGGGCAAAAGAAGTCGTCTACACAGCGCGAGAATTTGGTGCCCAAGAAGCTGAAAAGGTCGGGTTGGTGTCGCGAGTTGCAGAGAGCAAAGAACAGCTCTTGGAACAGGGTCTTGCACTTGCGAACTTCATTGCGACCAAGAGTCCTGTTGCTGTGCAGAGTTCAAAAGCTTTGCTGGACTTTAGTCGGGATAGGCCGATTGAAGATGGGCTCAAGTATACTGCGGCTTGGAATGCTGCTATGGTGCAGTCAGAGGATGTGAAGAAAGCGATGATGAGTGGGATTAAGAAGACTAAGTCGACGTTCGAGAAGCTGTGAGTCAATAGAATCGAGTCGGTGCCTGACATTGATGAAGATCTGGTGAGGAATCGAAGCCCAGCTTGACGTGAGAGAAAACATGACAGTCTGCTCGGTATGCTGAATAGGGCAATGCCGAGCCAGGAAGTCCTTGCAGTGCGTCTGAGTTTCTGATCCATGCGTATGTTGACTTATTGCTGGACAACAACGACGGTATCACACATTCCTGCTATCACGTAGGTGCGCCATGCTCACGCGAACATTCCATAATTTCGGTAGCGGACGGTTTCTCAAGTGCGACTTCCAAATGCATCTTGGGCGAGATTGTTCTCGACAGCCGCCCTATGTCGCCAACACAAAATCCTCACAAGTAGCATCCTCGAGCGTCGCACAGAACCTGTACAAAGGAGACAGTAGGCCTGGGAGAAAGCAGCATGAGACGGTCGGTTGGTGGTACGCGCCTGGGGCCGAAGGAAAGAGCATGGACGAAACAATGCTGCAGCCAAAAGGCATTGGCCGTCACCGGCCGCTTCTGAGATCGAGACCATTCTCATGTGTTTGTGTCAGTGGTGCTTAGGCTGTATTTTACCTGATATTCGACGCTGCAAGCAGCATGAGGCCAGAGCAAGAGGCTATTGAAACCCAAGCAGGTCTTGCGATAAAGCGTCGATGAAGCGTTCGGTTCGAGAGCGGTCTTCATGTGCCCGTGATCAATGGTAGCCTTTTTGAATGGAGTGCACTCTGCGACTTCAGTGGCATTCAACACTCTCGCTCACACAATAATGTATGCCGTCGTCACTACGTCGGGCATATAGACCACGACTCATGGTATGCCTCTGACTCGCCTCGAAGTCAATCCTCCCACTACGTCACAACTTCGATCTACAAACTCCACAACATGCAGGTCCCAGAACAACCACACTACTGCCATCTCCAAACGTCCTTGTCGATAACAAAGCTTCATATAACCATTCACTTACTCCAATGGCAGAGATCAAGAAAGCCTTAGTCGTCTTCGGCTCAGGTCCAGGAATAGGTCGTAACGTCGCAGCAGTCTTCGCCGAAGGCGGTTTCTCCAAAATCATCCTCTTATCCCGAGACAAAGCACGATTATCCGAAGATGTTAAATTCGTACAAGCAGCTGCAGAAGAAAAAGATGTCAAGACTAGTGTTGATGGATTACCGATCGATCTTTCAGATACTGGGAAAGTAAGGGAAACGTTGACGAATTTGGATATGTTGCTTGCGAGGTATAGATTGGAAGCTGTGCTTTATAATGCGGCGAGAGTGGGGAAGAGTAAATTGTTTGAGTTTTCGGCGGTCGATATGGAGACTGATTATCGGGTAAGTATGGAGGACTTTTGATTGAAAAGTTTGGTTGTTGGGCTGACGTTGATATATTAGATTTCTGTTGTGAGCTTGTATATGGTTGCTGGATGGGCTTTGCCACAATTCGAAAAGATCGCTGCCAAAGATCCGGAATCGAAACCAACGCTCTTGGTGACCAGTGGTGGGCTGCACAAGGATCCGTTCCCGGCGTTTTTCAGTCTGGCCAATGTCAAGTCTGCGCAGTACAACCTTGTCCATTCGTTGTATAAGGAATATACACCGAAGAATGTTCATGTTGCTGCGATCGTGGTAGAGGGACAAGTTAAAGATGATGCCAAGGTCACCACAGCTCGGCACATCGCAGAAGAGGCATGGAAGCTATATGAGCAACCACAGGGCGAGGGTGATCTGGATGTGGAGATTCAAGATCCTGACTATCTTGAGTTCATAGGAAAGAACGGCTGATATGTGAAGGGCGGTTTCTGTGAGGTCTAGGGCATGACCACGCGACGAAATTAGAGAAGCCGAGAATCAATCGGCAATACTGTACAACATTATGTTCGAGAACAGTGTATTTTGTTCTTTTCCTTCTTCGTGATGAGTTCCATATGCAGTAGATGGGCAACTTTAGTACCAGGGAACGCCTCAATCCAAGCTTGTCAGTCCTTGACAGTTAGCAGTCTCATGAGCGGGTTCGTTGTCGCCGATCGTGAAATTGACCTGTAGAGGGCAAGCTGGACTTCCGGCTTTGCAAATGGCATAACGAGCAGCAGCATTGTTGAATTCCCATATCATTTTGGTGACTTGACGCTTGTCCAAGTCAATGAAATGTATCTGAGTGCCTCGCACTGGAGTATCATCGACGTAAAATTGCTGCTAAATCGTCAGAGGCAATGGCGATGTGGGCATACGGATTTTGCTTGCCTTGTAGACGGTTATGGTCTGACAAGAGTGCTCCAGGAGGTATATCTCATCTGAGCTTGGGTCCGAAGGTGGAAGCCCCATGACATAGGTGTCTACATATTCTTGGAGCGAATTGGCAGCCGGTGTGTTGAGCTAGTCGACCTTAGCGATTGTTGACAGTGGGGATATGAACCTCACGTACAACTCCTTGCTTCAAGAAAATAAGTGCCTCTGATATGAACTGGAAGTTGGGTGCATATTTCCTCCTTGCGATACGTTCCCAGCCTGGCCGCTGCTCAGAGATGGCATCGAATGAATCGACGAAGGCTTTGGTCTCTGCATCGTCTAGGCAATGGCGATTCTGACTCTTGTGTGAAGCGCCCGATGTCGATACGGCGAAGTAGGAAAGAACAGCGACAATCAGTTGGAGATGCATGTTGAGATTGGTGGGTAGCTGGCCAGTGTATGCAGCCTGGATGAGTGTGAATATATGTCTTCGAGCATTCTGTATCGTCTGGTGAGATTGCATCTCTTTCTTGATGACTTCTGGTAGTGACGAAAAGTCAAGCGAGGCCTGATGTGGTGCAAGTCAGCCATGGCGTCGCTAAAGCCATTGGAAGCTCACCAGCTTCCGCCACATACCCGTGAAGTAGACCGATAGTGCAAGATCTTTACGTCCTGACGTCTGCAGACTTGATGAAGCTTCTTTCTTGGCTCCCGGAAGTTGAAAAACATTGAATTGATGAATCGCGTGGATGTAGCTCATTTGGCCCACGGAATGGGACCATTGGACTGCTCGTAGTCCTCGATCATCTGCTGCACCAACTTGAGCAGGTCAGCATGCACGCTCGATGGAGCACAAACTAAGCCATGATCTGCGAAGGGTCAGTCACTGCACGCGAGTGTTCTTGCTCAGCGAAGCTTACTGTTTGCCATCTTTCTACCGGTGGTGAAGTCGATTGGCTTTCCTTCCAAATCTGTGACCTTTCCGCCAACCTCTTCAAAGATTAAGACGCCTCCAGCGTGATCCCACATATTGCTCCGCCAGCTACCGTATCGAAAGATTCTGATCACAATATGGCTCCGGCCAAGCCCTAGCGCAGCATACTTCATCAGAGACGAGAACAGGTCGACACCAGGCCATGATGTGTTGATTTTGCCAGCAAGCTTTTGATGGAGAAGCAAGATCGTAGATGTGTATGTACTGCAGTCAGACCAGATCAGGCTGTCAGCCTTCGCAGTGTCTCCGTGACGTTCAAGCTTGGTAGCTGGCACCAGTTGCCCATCGCTTCGCATCGGTCGAACAAATGCACCTTCGCCTCGGATTGCATAGATCATGACACCAAGACCGTCCTTGTCGATCTCCTCTTCTTTGATGGTGTCGGAGCTAGCGATGACATTTGGGCAGCCAATGATGCCGATTTCTTCTTTGCCATCGATGAGAAATGCACAATTGATGGCGTACTGCTGTCCTTTGAGGAAGGTAGCTGTGCCATCGATTGGATCAAACACCCAAGTTCGCCCATTGCTACTGCTCTCATTCTTACCGCCGAAGTCAATAAAATCAAGCAATTGTTCTTTCGAAACAGGAGTAGCAAGATTGCTGGCAGAGAAAGCAGGTTTAGCATTGTCACACAATTGCCATATTTGGTCCAAGAGCTGAGGACTTTCCCGTAACTGATCCGCAGACTCTTCTCCTAGAAACTTGTCGTCCTTGAAAACTCCATGTATGGCGGCCGTGAGCAAGGCTTGGCTGGCGAAGTCACCAACGGTGACAGGTGAGAAGTCCGACTTGGCGATTTGGCCGTCTTGTGCAACAGTATTTCTCTGGACTTCCTTCGTTAATACTGCACAATGCTGGACTGCCGCACAAGCCACATCCAGCTCCTTCTGTAGTCTGCTCATTTTGATAGGTGTTTGTATAGAAGCGAAAGAATCGAAGTCGTCAAACGAAATGCTCCATCAATGTGCAAACAGAAATTCAGGGCTGACTAAGAAAGACGTCACCGAGTCTCTTCAGTTGCACTCCTTTCGCTCGTGGACACCTTCTCCTTTTGCATACATTTCATCAGTATGTCCGGAAGAGACACTGATACGTTCATCTTTATTGAGAGCGACTTCCGTTGACTGCAGGAGACATTCCGAGGACAATAAGTACTGTACTCTTGGCCTCTCCACCTCGTAACACCACACCGCTTTCCTTGCTTACTCCTCACACTATCACTTGTCTCGAGCAATGAAGCAGAATACTAAGGTCTCCGATAGACAAGCAAGTATGTTACGTCTCTTGTACTCCATCCTCCTAACAATAGCGGCTTTCTCTCTCCCTACATCAGCCGCCCAAAAATCTCAAACCTCACCTTGGAAACGCCTCAACAATCCCATTATCAAACACACAGGCGAGAAATCCTTCACCCTGACCGCTCCTCCGGCAACAGATATCTGGAGGCCCAATGTAACAGCCGACAACTTCACAGCACCATACGTCTACCGAGTTTGCAAAAGCTCGGATTTTCAGAGGATTTCTGTCACGATCAATGCCAATTGGAAAACTCGCTACGATCAAGGTGGCATAGCTATCGTCTGGCCTGGGAAAAAACCTTGGAAATGGGTAAAGACCGGGATCGAGTTCGAAAATGGTGCTCCTCAGCTTGGGACTGTGGCTACTTATGCCTTCTCGGACTGGAGCTTGAGTCCTGTTGTGCCGAAGAAGACGACGATGTCGAGTTTTCTGGTCGAGAGGAATACGACGGAGATGTGGGCTTATAATGTTGTCAAGGGCGAGAGATATCCGTTGAGGGAAGTTACTTGGGTAAGTTGCCAATAAGTCGTGATGTTGAATTTCAGTTGAATTCGCTAACGAGTGTATGTTTTGGCAGGCATTTTTGGAAGACAGAGGCAAGAAGAATTCCGAGATGTGGGTAGGAGTCTACGCGGCGAAGCCGACGTATACTGAAGGAAAGCCAGCTCAGAATCTCACTGTGGAGTTCAAGAACTTGAGAATTGAATGCTGAAGTGTTTGAATAGTGGTAGATCCATTACAAAATCCCTGATGCTACATTCGAACGTACCCACTATGCATCAAAACAATGCTGACCAAAACTCCACGCCAACATGCCGTGCTGATGCGAGTACATTTCAACGCTCTACGTCAGTCGTGTTGTCGATCCTGGGCGTAACAGCAAACGTCTGAAAGTTCGATGACGATACGGCACCCGGCGGCGCGATGTTCCATGTTGACCCATAGCTACTGCTTCCAAACTGATTCGTGTCACCAGCTCTGACATTGCACGATAACGGGCATAGCGTGCGGCCATTGTTGTCCTTGACTGGAACCGACAGGCTGCACGTCAATGCTTGAGATCTGTTCTCCGCCACTGCATCTTCGAATGTGACCTGCACAAGATAAGGTTGCTGTCCATCAGGGATTTCTCCGAGAATTTGGTCGCTGACGGCACCGTTATACACTGGGTATAGACCTCCATTTGCGGCGTTGAGTTCCAGCAGCAGAGCATTGTTCATGTTAGGGTTGGCAGTGAAACCATTGCAGATTTGCTTGACTCCACAATTCGGTGAACGGCCAAAGAAGTTTCCATCGTTATCTGCCACGACGATGGTTGGGTTGGGAGGATATACGTATGATGTTACGGTCGATGAGGCGCTGACAGTAGAATCGGTCTGGAGAGAAATGTCAATTCATGGCGTGGGTAAAGCGCGACTGGATGTGTGTCTCACTTGGACTGTCCTCGTAGCGGTCTTGATATCTGACTTGGTCACAGTGCTGGTGACAGTTTGAGGCTGTAGCGACAGACACTTGCAGGCTGAGGTGATATCGCTGGCCTTGCTGTACTGAGAGAGGCACGACGGTTTCGGGTTGGAGTACCGCTTCTCGATATCTGCTTCCACTGCACGTTTCTGGGCACCGATTGGAGCAAGGCAAGAAGAGATTGTAGAGGTAACTGTTGAAGCAGAAGCTGTCTTCGTGCCTGTGACCTTGGTAATGGTCGCCGTCGTCGTACTGCACACAGTTCTCGTCTTGGTCACTGTGACTTTAGGGACGGCTTTGGAAGCACCAGTCAGTTTTAGGCTTGGACTAGCAGCATTGGATACTGACAGAGCAGTGATGAGCAGTATGCAGTCACAGAGTCCTGTTGTTTGGCTTTGACGCAGTTGCTCTTCGAGGACGAGCAAAAGTACGACTGAGGGCTGCTGGACCTTCCGGCCAGCTCGCCGGCAGGAGATGCAACTCCAACGCCTGCAAAGGTAGCGAGCAGTAATGTCCCGATCATGATGAAGGTCGTAGTAGAAGAGATGGTACCGAAACGTGGTACAAGGCGTCTTCTCTTCTTATAGCGACCCCCTACCTGTATCAACTATGGCACCTTGTTTTCCACGTGGCACACCTAAGTAGAGCTTTGTGCAACGGCATCGCCGTGAAGGCGTTTCTGGAACCAGAACATATAGGCGTTTAGGCCGAGAGAACAGAGAGCCATACCGCAAGTAAAACAGCGTCGCCAGGAAGGGACAAACGTCAAATCTAACGTGCTTCTTTGAGCTGAATGTGGTGGTTAGTGGCGTCCTTGGCGGTTCGAAACGGTATTCTAGATCTCTTAGCAGAGAAGCACGACACCTTCAGCAACAAAAGATACAACACATCCTCCGGTCTTGCGAACATTGATCTTCGGCTATGCGCTGCTGAAGCACCATATCTTCTTGAGATGAGTTCGGTGCAGGCAGCGGTCGACTCGAGCGTCCAGAGCGAACGTGAAGAAGTGATCTCCACAATTCGGCGTCGCAAGCCACACGTTTCTTGAGGATAGGAATCTGATCGAAATCATATTGGAACGGAATACCGAGAGACAAGTACACTGGTGTCATGTCGTACCCCAGGAAGAGAAGGAAGCAAGGAAAGCTTTGAGAGTGAGGTTTCTAAAGATCTTCCTCAGGCGTCCAGCGTTCCAAAGACATCATGAACCAAATATATCTCGGCTTTCCTGTTCCTGAGATCTCAGCGTCAACTCAAAGCATCCGGTCGCCGAGCTGTGCCATGCCGCGCGCTGCCAGAGCTGATCACCCGTGCTTGTGGTTCTGCAGGTGTGTTACGGATGATGAAGCACGAAAGGTGTTGACACCGCAAAGTTCTGAAGAGAAAGGACACCCCGGTCCCCTGAAGAGTGATATGGAGCAAGGCTCTCACTGCAGTCAATGCGTGAAGAGCGGGCAAAGGATCCCTGCTGTTCCCTCAACTCCACCTTTGTGACTTCATTCCTCGCCACCTCTGATCGGAGTGAAGGACACCACAACGACATACGAGTGTACAGACTTCGTATATCCTCAAAGGATTCATCGAAAGTCTCGCAAGAATAACTGATTACATCGGCAAGGACGAGACTAAAGCATCACGCGCAGAGAGAATACGAGCCGGGCTAAGCTGGAAAGAGGCGGAAGCTTGCTCTTCCTCAAGCTGTGTCAAGCATTTGCCCTTGCACATGTACGACATCGCACAGCTTTACCTCCAACCACGCTCAAAGTCAGTCCTTTGATGGAACAATGCTTGCCTCATAAGCTTGGGCTATCTACTAGATCGTGCGTCGTACCTAGTTTACTGCTCAAAGAAGGGCATTCTTGACTCAAAGAGGCGATGGTGCCAGCGTAGTGGTAGGTGTAACCGGATGACGGCAACGGATCGCTGTTACCATCCGCAGCGAACCACTATATAGCTCTCGCGAAGGTGCCTTGCAGCATCTGCATCACCACTGGCATTCACATCTTAGATCTTCAAAGACTTCGATTTCGTCTTGCAAACACACACCTCACCCAAGGCATCGCGAGAACACACAGCAACGGCAGACCCGCACACAGGACCCAAGATGAAGCTGTTCACAACTCTTCTTGCTCTCACCGGGCTTGCAACTGCTGCTCTGAATACAACCCGAGAGTACCAACTGAAGACTGCTGTCAAGTCAGGTCAATCTGGAAAGTCGCGCTACAATAATCTCTGGCTGTCTTCATACCACACTGGCGCCGGGCTCAACGATGTGGTCTTCGATCAGACACGAGCTGCAGCAAGCAAGGGCTTCCTGAACGCTACAAACGTGACCAGTGGAGACCGCAAGTACTACAACCAACTTTTCGACCTCAACACTACTTTCGCCTGGGGCTTCGAGATTGTCGAAAGCGAGAGCGAGTACGCTGGTTGGCAGCCTGTTGAGATGAACGCGGGCGTTCAAGGCTCTTCGCCACAGGTTTCCGGCTTCTTCATCAACAGCACCGGCCTGCAGTGGACCAGTGATCCCAAGAGCCCCGGCAGCTCGAGCGATGCCTTCGGCGGCTGGTTGGGTAAGTGCTCTTGCTGGTTTGTGATCGAGTGTACGCTAATAAGTTGATGTAGTCTGTGACTGGTGGCACGGTGCACCTCAGCTTTTCTTCCGCTTCAAGTACTATCCAAAGTCCGCCTACCCAGCTCCGGCCAGCTGCGCAGACATCAACTTGATCCCGCAGTACATCTAGGAGAATTGTACTGTTGAGGGCACCAATACGCCTCATGCCATCAATGCCAAGCCAGAACAACTCGTGGACGCTGAGTAGTTCTGCAGGTCCGGATAAGTTCTGGACTCATGCGATGCACGAGTATGAAAAGGTGTGAGAGAGGACTGTTCAGCATGAAGAAATGTTCTGTATCAAGATATGAATTTGGTTGCCAGCATCAGCATAGCATCTGCATGATTGTAACGACGTAATGTAATGAGTATCAAGCCAAGCCTCCTCTGGCATTCTCCCGACCCTCGAAGGCCAGCCATAGCAATCGCACGCTCTGGACTCCCATAATCACAGTATTCCGGCCAGAACCTGTCCGCTCTGTATTCAATCCAAGACCTCTTAGCGCAGCAGTGTCTCTGACTGTTCGGATTCGCACACTGCTGTTCCCGAAGCATTCTATGCACGGGGCCTAGAGCACGATAAGACAGGAACTAACGACAAATGTATACACAGTACACCAGATACGCAGAACATTGCCCACCTACTGCTTCACTAGCGATACTGCTCAATCGGCTCGCTCCCATCACTCTGGGGTGAAGAGCCATCTTTCAGGTCAATCTTCGGCACTTGCGAAGCTAGTTTCACGGTAATGTTGGCAGAACGATTAGGTCACACACGCAACCACACCAAGCCATCTAAGCCTTCGCGAACTTCGTAAACAATCTAGGCACAGTGATACGCCAAACGAGAATACGTTACAGAACTACTATACCTGCAGCAAACCATTCATGTCAACAATATCATCTCGACCCTCCTCGTCAAATTTCGTCCTCAGATCTCCAGCTCATCTTCGTCTAGACGGTCAATACGGACAGCAACAATGCAGCTCTTCAACCTCATCGCAACCACCCTCTGCTTGGCTTCAGGTGCCTTTGCATGGTTTGTAAGTCGTCACTGCGAGGTAGTCGAGACTTCAGCTGATATTCTTGGCGCTCCAGAATTGCGAACTACCAAGCTGAGGAGATACCTTCGGACTCTGTATTGGGAATGGAGCCGATAAAGGAACTTACCCATGCGCCTCGGTATGTCAGGAACGCATATCAATTGAGCTGCAGCTGATATCAACGATTAGATCTATCCGTGCAAAACACTTGGGAACGGATGTTCGCCACTTCCAGCCAATAACGTCGGCGCGGGGGACTCGCGTATTGTTCGTAGAGAGGCGTCGTTGAGGTGAGTTCAGGCGGTGAAAGCAAAGCGTACGAATTAGATTGCTGAGTTGACGAAAGATCGATTAGCAGTCGGAGAAGCATGGAGTTTAACGAGTCCGAAGAACGATTCTATGAAGCCTTGCGTAAGATGTTAGACACGGGACTGGTTTGGTGACGGTTTAACCATTATCTTCTCATGCTATTCAGAATTCGCTGTCCGGGGCACAAGCGATGTTCAGCTTTCCTTCGCCTCTATTTTCTGCCCTCCCATCGCACGCTCCGGATCATTCGAAGATCAGCCATAGCAACAGCACGCCTTAGATTCCAACGACTGCCGCGCCTGGCCAGAGACCACTCACTCTGTGTTACTATAAAGCACTACTCTCGGATCCAGCCTGTCATGGGCAACGCTCTCCTCCTTAAAGTTGACCGTCTTGCTTCCCGCAAATTCGCTCAATGAATATCAAACTCAGGCTCCCCAGCCACCCATTCCATCTGCTCCTCAGTGAAGGACTTCTTCCAGTCGAACACCTCTGTCGGCGTCGGGATTTCGTAATCCCGAGCATCATCCTCATTCCTCTCCCACCAATTCATCGCCTCTTCGATCCGTTCGATCTCCTTGGCGGCCTTTTGTAAGCTAGCTGCGAGCTCGAAAAGCTTTCCGAGTGGCTGCAGTTTTACAGTGATTTGGGCGCACCAGCAGAAAACTTCAATGCCCATTTTCTTCACCATCCACATCTCGCACTGCGAAACTTGGATCACGATGCGGTCGAGTGCTGGGCGCTGAGGATACATTTTCAGGAACGAAGCTGCGTTGTCTTTGAGAATGGCTTCGAAATGTTGAGGATAGGGCGACCGCTCGAAGGAGATCATGGAATATGGAAGTTCCTCGTCGGAGATGTTCTTGGCTCTTTTGCTGAAGTATACCCTTGGTAGGCCTGTGACAGCCAGCACCAGATCGTTGAACGCCCAAAGGAGGCGGTTCTGTCCACATTCTCCAAGCTCGTCCTCGACTGGACCGGGAGCTTGGATGATTTCCTGCTTGAAACCGAGGCGGCGCTGGATTTCCGGTGAGCCCAAGATGCAAGAACGGAAGGCTCTGTTGACTCTCTGAGAAAGAAGCACATCTCGTGCTCGCCATCTCGTTCTCCCAAGTCTGGTCTCGCACACTTTGAGAAGGATCACCTCGAGTAGTTCTGGAGTCGCGAAGACTCGAGTCGCGGCCGACAAGCGTTGCGGAGTGTGCGCCATACTTGCAGATGCTGCGATGTTGATGTTGTTTGACGCCGGATTGAAGCCAAAAAAAAGGCTCTATAGCTGCCCACAGCAACGCTGTCACGCTAGTGAAGTCCGTGCGCACGGCCCGCATTCACGAGACTCGAAGCATGTGAACAAGGAAATCGTGGTCTGGTGAGAGACTCGCCCAAAATCTAAAGAGCATGTAGAGATGATCACTTTATACAGATACATTTGATGGCAGATGTATAGTGGAGATTTGGCAGACGCGAGGAGAAGATTTCAAGCTTGGAGAATATGAAAGATGCACGCCTGGACTTTGCACAATGCTTGCTATGCTGCAGGAGTCTTTGTCCTAGACTTGGCTTTGTTTCGAACTTCTCCCTGGGAGCCAAACCCATCGACCCAGGCTTACGAGGTGTGCAAATGCATCATCGTCGCTCTTTCCCGCTGAGGATAGCGTTGCTTCTCACGATGCGATGCACTTTTGCCTTCGAAGCAATGAGAACAACCATTGCGCCGCCTCCTGATTCCGATCTCGGCCAATTACATGAGCGACACTTCCCTCATCTCTGAGCCTTGACTCTCAAATCAACACAGCAAAAACTTCGGAGTACCCTCCAGCATCTGCAGCGCCAGTCTTCCAAAGTGCTCCTTCCAGTCGAAGTCCTCACTTGGCTCCACCGCCCACTTGGGCTCATACATACGCTTATCACGCTCTTCATATTGCTTCTGGCTCTCAACGTGTGCGAGACTCTTCGCAGCTTCCTGCATGGACATCGCAACTTCCAAGAGCTGCCCGAAAGTGCCGATGTGCGCCTGCGCCTTGACGATGGCCCAGTCCACGTCAAGACCGTCAACGATACTCTTCCATACACGGATCTCAACCTTAGGACTGACCGTTCGACATAGGTACATATCGAGGAATGAAGGTTGCTGTGTAGCGAGAGTCTTGCGGAGCAGGCCGAGGTGGAAATCGCTGAAATACAGGAAGAGAACTTCGTCCCCATTGTCCTTCTTGTGGCGACTGAGCTCGCAACTACCATTCATGCCCTCCATCCTTACATATGAGTGCTTGTAGTGCTCGATATGCTTCATTGAATCGCTTGGAATGGCTCTATTGTGACTAAAGAGCAATGGGTTGTGATGAGTCTCGTCCTTTTGCCATTCCACGGTTGAGCTGGCAGGGAGCTTCCTTAGAAACAGCTTCTCCTGCAATTTCGAAGATCCTCGGATGCATGCTTGGAAGAAGCAATTGACGCGCTGCGCAAGAAGAACCGTGTGGATGTCTGCCTCGAGGAGGATCGCTTCGAGCAGTTCTGCTGTGGCGAACACCCTCGCGCCTGGTGAAGCGGTATCCGACATTGCAGGGCCGAATTTGGTGACCGAATGTGCTGGTTTGTAGTTGGAAGAGACAGCGCAGCTTGGGATTGTGGACGCTTTTAACGTGGACAGTCGAGACTGTAGGTGGCGCACGGACCACTATCACGGGCTAATGCCGGCAAATTCACATGCAAGACGTCACAGAGTACAGCGTATTAGAAGAAGCGTTTGGCCTATCTTTCGTACTAAGAGCCATACTACTCACACCACCCTAGCTACTGACAACTACTGGGTCCTCGACTATCATCTCGAGCTGCTCCGCCGTGAACCACTTCTTCCAATCGTCCTCCCAGTCGCCCTTCCTAATCCTAAAATCCTCCTGGCACGACTTGACGCGCTCAAGCTCTTCAGCCGCTTCCTTCAGACTCGCAGCCAAGCCCAGCAGCACTCCTAAAGCTCCGGCCTTCACTTTCATCTCCATCTGCCACCAATACCAATTAGCACCAGTCTTTGCATCCCTGTGGCAGCTTTCAATGGAGAGGCGGATATGTTCAGGCATTGGACATGAGACCCACAACTTCAGCATGGAGGCTGAGTTTACTCTCAGCGTGGCTTGTAGACGATGTCTATCGGCGATTTCGAAGGAGACAGTGAGGCCGGCATCGTTGTTGTATAGACAGAAGTGCTCGATGCCGTTGATGGGAATTGGTGAACGCCATGGTGCGATCCATCGATGAGGCTTGAGAATGAGGGTATTGATGCTGATTGCTCGCTGGGCTTTGATACGGGTCTTCAGGCCGAGCTGGCAAAGTAGCGCTGAAGAGCCCTGGATGCAGGATTGAAAGATCTTGTTGACGCGTTGCGCAAGTAGCACGGTTTTGACGCCTTCGACTCGCTCTGCGTAGCCAGCGATTCGCTCGTTATGTCCACCACCAGCATCGACAGGCCCACTTTCCGAAACCTCGAGTAAAATCGCTTCTAGTAGTTCTGTTGTTGCGAAGACTCGAGTCGTAGCGGTATTTTGTGGTGGCATCGTCATAATGTCGATTATCCTCTGGTGCGTTGATGCCTGTACAAGACTAAAGAGAGAGCTGTCTTGAGCTCCAGTTTGAGCTTTAATATTGATATTCACAACCACGAATAGGAAAGCTGTGGTATGGCAGAGTCCAGTCCAGACATGAGGTAAGTCGCAACATTAATGCTAGTGAATGCTAAGTCCAGGCACCTCTCACTTAGTGCCAAAGAAGTGAATGCAGTGAGTGTTGTCCTTCCATATCTCATACCTGCCAGAGTACTACTAGCGAACGTCATGATTTCCGCCTCCCACTCAGTTGCCAAATCAGGTCTGTACTTCGAAGTCCATAGCCCGATCAGCTCCGTGAGCGCTTCCTCGCTACTATGTCTCTTCGCAGCTCGCAGTGTCCGCCACATCACACTCACTAGAACTCCCAGAACTTCAATGATGGCTCTCCTACGAGCATCTCCCGCTGTTCCACAGTCAGAAACTGGTCCCAAGAGACCTTCTTGTTGACAGGGTCTTCCTCCGGCTTTAGCTTCAAGTCTTCATCTTGATCGGAGGCCCTCCGCTCTTGCCAAGTGAGCCATTTAACTTTGAACGGCTGAAGCTGGAATTCTCGCGCAGCTGCTTGCCATGATAGAGCAGCTCTGTGCAAGCACACAATGAGCTCGAGCAGGTCTCTGAGGATCGGCAGCTTGACCGTCGCGACCACTGCGCGCCATTCTTCCGGGAACGGAACGCCAGATGATCTGTAGCGGTTGAGCTCTAGGTCCACGATGGTTCCAGGCTGTCGCTGAAGGTACATGTTGAGGCATGATGAGTGGTTGTCCTGAACGAGTTCCAGGGAACAAGACAAATCGCGAAGATGGACGGAAATGCAACAGCGGTCCGCGGCGCTCTTGTGCCAGACATCGATCATGATATTCTTTAGGTATTCGAGTCGAAAGCGGGTTCCATGCTGGTAGAACCACACGAGCATCGAGTTCAGCTCCCGCATTCTCTCCTGATGCCAAGGGACCGTGTTCCTCTTGAAGCCAAGTAGCGTTTGGATCTCTGGAGAGCCTGTGATGCACGACTGAAAAGTTGTGTTGACGCGCTGAGCTAGTAGGACCGTTTGTAGGCCGATTGGATAGTCATCTTCCATGCTGCCATCGCAATAGATGACCTGGAGCAGAATAGCCTCGAGTAGCTCTGTGGTCGCAAGAACGCGGTGAGCGGCCGAGGAATTGACGCCGCTCGCCATTGTCCGTGAGCTGGCTGCGCCCGTGTCTGAGGTATCGGCGCTGGTCGCCTTTGGTCGTAAAATTTCTGTACCCATGTCAGAGATGTTGTCCATGAGGTTGTTTTCGTGAACCCTTTTCGTGAGTTCTAGCGCGCTGATGACTCGGGGCTTTCCGTGCACGGACCCGAAACTTGTGAAAGTGCCAGCCGATAGCGACTGTGATATCAGTCGCTCACTGTTTACATCGGCGGGCTTGAATTTCGAAGAGAGCCTGAAGCTTACATGGCTACACATCAAATCTAAATCAGCGACTCTTCTCGACGGGAAACGTCTGAATGAAAAGCAAAGAAACATGACATTCTTCCTACTCCCATAACATCATAAAGCAACCCATATCTTCACCGCCTACGTCCCATCCCTGCTCCCGCCATTGGTAGTATTGTCGTCAGTGTTCCCCGTATCCTTCTCGTGGCCAACGTGCTTCCACGACATCGAGGTCAAAGAAAATCTCCAGATCTCTCCACCAAGATTGACCTCGTAGTACGGCTTCTTGTGATGCTTCTTCTTGGTAGTGCTCTTCCCGTTGTCATCGTTGTTGCTACCACTTCCACTACCGCTTCCACTTCCACTTCCACTGCCGCTGTTGTTGTCCTCGCCCTCAGTGTCTTCAGTCGTGGTCTGAGGTTCAGTCTCGGTCTCAGTGGACTCTGTATCAGCATTTTCGTTAGTATATGTGGATTCCTGACTTTTTGAAGTCTTGCTACTTTTCCGGGTACCGGGAGGAGTCTGTCCGGCAAGAGAGGTGGATTCCATGTCCGAGACGGAGTCTTCACTTTTCTGCTTCTTCGTGCTGAGCGCGCCTGGTGTAGTCGTTGCCATTTGACCTTGCTGAGCATCCGTGTCTTCCTCGTCGCCAGAGCTTTGGGTCGTACTTGATTCCTTGTAAGTCCCGCTCTTCTGCTTCTTGGAGCCACCGGCTGCCATCTTTCCTTCGTCTGGAGAAGTGTCATCCGCTTGATCAACTTCTTCATCCGTGCTTGGACCAGTGCCCTTGCTAGCCTTCTGTTTTATTGTGGGAGCACCAGCCTCGCTCGACATCTCATCGTCTTCCGAAGTGGTCTCGGTGTCAGACTCCGTGCCCTGAGCAGTAGCATATCCCGACATTGGTTGGCTGGACTTTTGAGTACCATGACTAGTCAGCTCAGCTGCCTTTGAATCTTCGGCTTCGTTTGATTGCGGTTCTTCTTTGCTATGCTGATCCGTGGTGTCCTCGCTAGAGGTCTCGGTGTCATCAGTCTCAGTTGGGACAGTATTTTCAGGCGAGGTCTTTTGTTTCTTGGACCCGGCAGCCGATTTCGTGACAGATTTGTCATTTTCGGAACTCGTCGTAGTGTCTGCCGTTTTCTCCTGCTCAACATCGGGTGCTGTCTTGAGTTGCAAGCTCTGCATTTGCTTGTCCTCGCCTGCGTCGGAAGAAGCCTCAGTGTTCTCTGTGTTGCTATTGGTGTCTTCTTTGGTACTCTGAGTCGCGTACCCGGTCTGTGGAGGAGGCGCATTGCCGCCGGTCTTGCCTATGGTCTCCTCTTCCGTAGAAGTGTCGACATCCTTTTGCGTGCTCTGCGTGGCGTAACCCTCTTTGGCATTGGTGTTCTCCTTGTTGTTGGCCGATGTCAGGTTTTCCTCGTCAGGCGGCATGGCAGTAGTGTTCTCAACTTCCTGCTCGCTGGTATTCTGCGTGGTCTCTGCGCCTTGATTGACAGCTTGAGTTCCTGTTACTGGAGCAGAGCCAGACACTTCTTGTTTCATTGATCCTGCAGCAGGAATCTCTCCAAGCTGGGCATCCTCGGGAGTGGTGGTGTCCAGGTCGGCTTCTTGCTCACCTTTGCTCTTGCTCTTCTCCTCCGTACTGCCAGACTCTTCTGGAGTCGTGCTCTCTGTGCTTTTGGAGGTCGAGCTATGATGATGCTTCTTCTTCTTCTTCTTGTCTGCCTCATCCTCTACTGCAGGCACGTCTGCCACGTTGTTGGCCTGGTCTTCCCGAGCAAGCAGCTGGTAGCGCGCCTTGATGAAAGTCAGCACAGTACATCGTTGGTTCCAAACCACGGTCACGTACCTCATTGCTATCGATTGGCAGGGCAAAGACATGAGCAGCCAAAGCGGCCAGAAGGGCGACAACAGTAAGCTGCATAGTGTCGAAAGCGAGAGACTAGTCGGTATAGGCGTTCTTGTAACACAATTGCCTTGGCGTCAAGACATGCATCCAAAGTGTCTGGAGGCCGATATTTATGTTCTCATCTCAACCGCATTGCTGTCTTGACGTGTCTCACTCCGGAGTATCGTGGCAGAGACTGCGTGTTCGGATCTTTGCTAGTGTGGTCGAGGAGGTGAGATGGAAAGCGAAGTAGACGAATAGGCGATCTGTGCCCTAGAGTTTCATTTATCCTGGATCGTCGTTCAACGTGAATAGAAAGAAGACCCATGCTGGCAGGGGATTGCCCGATACGAACCATGCTTATGCCTGTTCAGGACCACAACTTCGCGAAATCCCACTTAGGTGCGAGAGATTTTGACGACACGTCCGGAATATTTCGAGGCCTGCCAGATTCCAATTGGCACTTATACTGAGGGCACGTTCTTAGCGGATGACTACTTAGCCTGGAAGATCCTCAGTATTTGAAGACCTCCGCCTCTGCCCTCCGCCTTCGTGGGCAGGATGAGCGTCCGAAAGACGATAAGACGATTACAGCTGGCCTCTACTACTCTTTTCCGCAGCCGAGCGTGTCTATGATTCAGCTTTCGTGTCCACTGTCCAGCATAGTGCTCTGGCTCGGGAAATCGAGCCTCGTAGTAGATGTTCTATCGCAAATATGCAAGGACGTCAATGAAACTCAACCAAACCTTATCCCATGTCCAGGAATTCGTGACCATCTGCCGAACAGCGCGACTGTGATTACCAGAGCGTCACTGCTGAACGAGCCTCGATGTAACGTAATTCGCAGTCGGTGAAGCGACTAAAGAAGATGTGTAGACTTCCCAGAGTGGCAGTACAACGTGCACTGCACAGTTCCCTCTCGCGCGAACCTCCAGTCCTGCTGCCCGCCATGCTGCAAGCGCTAGATTCAAGTGTGGTACACGAATCGGCCGTATTTGTGCCCAAGCGAAAGGGCAGTCGCAGCGATGGTGCGGAGTACCATCGACCACAGTTCTCACTTCACTCCCAAGCTCTTTCTATTTGCCGCATGAAGAATGTGGGCGACGGTGCGGTATCCCTGAGGAAGATGACGTCGGCTCGAGAGACACAGAGTTCGTGTTAGATCAGCTGAGGGATGAAAGACGAAACCGCCAAGAGCGGAGTGTAGATGCTCCTCCGCCGCGAACGGATCTATCTCCTCTTGCGATTTCTTTCTATAGACATTAGACGAGTTGTGTAGCCGTTTCCAAGCGCAGAGTAGGTACCTCAACGTAACCCGATTAGGAGTACCAAGTAGACTAATATAGTCTAGTATATAAAGCCTTAGGTATCTATCTCGTATATATCTAATATCTCTTAGTACCTAGCTCTTACCTAGTTATAGATAAATACTATTATAGTATAGATAACTTAAATAATAAATTACTATCTTTATTAATACTAGTAGATATAGTAATAAAGAATCGATAGTAGAAGAACTTATAGCCGCTAAATAAGTATATAAAGAGCGAATAGTATAAGGAGTTTAGTATATAGAATATAATAATATATCTAAATAGTATATTCGATAGCTATTAATATTATTTAAAGAACGAGAAAATAGAATCGAGTAGAAGAGGGTAGTTTATCCTATAGCGCTAAGGCGCCGGTATATCCGAGTTATCTAATAGATATCTTAGAGATATCTATAGAATATTTTAGAAGAATATATAAGAGATTTCCTTATATTATCTCCCTCTTCTAAAACGCCCTATTCTAGAATATTTATATTAGAATTTATAATTATATACGCGTATAGTACTTAGTATATATATAGTATCGAAAACTTTATATAGTATATAGATATTATATATAATATACTAGTATTTATAATTACTCTCTAGTAATCTACTTCTTTTAGAGTATAAGCCTTTTAATATCTTTTAGATATCTTTAAGATATCTCTTAGACTATAGTAAGTTTCTATTATATATTCGATATTTCTCTTACTTTAAAAGATCTACTTTTCTATATATATCTTAGCTTTTTAAAGCTTAATTCTTCTTTCTTTCTATAACGTTTCTAAAGTATATAGCTTATAATAGTAGTATTCGCTCGTATATACTAGTATATATAGAACTATAGAATAAGGATATTTTCTATAATAGATAGATATTACTAAAAGGGAGTAGCTCGAAATATATTTCTTATTACTTCTTTCCTTAGTATATAATTAAGGAAGATAAGTAAATCTCGACCTTATTTTATATATAAAAGCGGAATATATAAGATATCTTAGAAGGATCTATATAGCGCTTTATAGATACTTTTAAGCGGCCCTTTCTACTACCTTATTTTAACTTCTTCTTCTATATACTAATACTAATATCCGCTTCTATAGATTAGTCTCTTAGTCTATTTAAATAATATTCTTTATCCTTATCCTTAGTATTATCTAATCCTCCTTCTAATACGATATCTAGCTAGGCTTCTATTAACTAGAGTAGTAACCGTAGTAGTAGTACTAGTAGAGATAGTAGTAGTAGTAATCTTCCTAATTCTAGTTCTAGTAACTTATTTAACTATTAGATTAATACTATAGATTATAGTATACTAACCGGAATATAATATACTAGCTAGTATAAGGATCTATATATAGTATACTATATATTAGCTATACTAAGCCTTAGGAGGATCCGGCTTAGCCTACTCTAGGCTATTCTAGCTTTTATAGCTCCTTTATACTCTCTCCTTTCCCTTTCTTATCGATTCGAGTATCTTATACTTAGGATAGTTTAGCCTATATATTATAATCTATTCTTATATACGAATCGATCTTCTAATATATAACGAACTATTTAGTAATAGCTTCTATCTTAAGGAAGGCTAGTAAATAAACCGCCTAACCTAGAAGCGAGCTAGAAGGCTTAGTAATACTAGATACTATCTTTAAGAAGAGGGATAATATATCTATAGAAGGCGACGAAGATAAAGGACTAGCCCCGCCTAATAAAGACGGATCTATAGAGAACTAGAAAGGGCCGGTCGATAACTAATCTAGCTTAGATAACGATAACCTAGAGCGATAGATCCTTATAGCTAAGAAAGAGGCTAAGAAGGTAGAATAACGAGCTAAACTAGCTAAAATTAAGGCTAGAACTACCGCGGCGAATACGATAATTATAGAACTAGTAGCCGGAAGACTACTAGCTATTATTAGTCGGCCTATCTTAGGCTATACTATACTAACCTCGACTATAATCTCTAAGGCTTATAATCTAATAATCTTTATAAATAAGAGCCGAGTAGAATAGTAGTAATAGGCCGACTTAGTAGAGAGAATCTTCTATAGAAACCTAACTATCTACGTTACTAAGCTTACTAAAGTAGACTTTAGCGAGGAATAGGTCGATTACGAATACTAGTCGAAATAGAAGCGCTATACTAAGTCGCTTAGGATAATCTAACCTATATAGAAAGAAATAAAGGTATATATATTAGACTCGATAGGATCTATAGAAGAGAGGGCCTAATAGGCCTATATACGACTTCGTTATACTAAATAAGGCCTCCGAGATCTATTAGAGCTTATAGAGTATATAAAGATCTAGTAGAACGAGATTAGTAAAGATAGATAGTCCTAATAGATATACGCTTTTATAATAGCGCTATACGACGACCTCTAGAAGAGACTAAGTCTTATTAAGCCGCTACTAGCTACTCTAATAGAGGTAGAGGATAGAGTATACGAATAATAGAGGTATATAAAACTAGTAGAAGATAGTAGAGCGAAGGGAAAGGATTACTCGCGCTCCGATATAATCTATAGTAATATAGATAAGGATATACTAGACCGTAAACGACTATCCGGATCCTAATAGCGGTTTAATAGCCTATCGAGGCCTAATTTAGACTATAGACTATCCTAGAAGGCTAACGATAACTAGATTCGTTACTACTACTACTAAGAGATAGATTATAAGCGACTAGAATATCCGGCTCTAAAATAGAAGAGGTTAGAAAATAATAGCCCTATACTATAGAACGCCTTATCGCGGCTAGAGAAGTTTTATATATAGAGGAGTAGAGATAATCCGTAAAGCTAGGCTCTAAGATATTAAAGCCTTATAAGGAGCTAATTAGGCTCGATCTAGAGTTTACTAGACTAGATAGGCCTAGAAAGATAAAGGGCTTACTCGATTATAGTATCTAAGATAACTTTATTAATAATATACTAGCTAAAGAGCTCGGTTTATATCTAGAGTATAAGCCTAGTACTCGATATAAGACTCTTAATAGTTAGAGCCTATCTATTAATAGCTACTATTATATAAAGTTTTTAGTACTAGATATAAATAGTATAGCGAGAGAATATATAGATAATTTTACTATAGATAGGATTTATAGTTTCGACGTAGTTCTAGATATATCCTAGTTATCCTAATAGAATCCCGCTATTAATTTCTACTACTATATAATAGTATAGAGAAAACGAAATAGCCGAAAATAGTATAAGTTAGCCCTCGTTACTATAATAACTATACTATAAGATATATTAGACCTCTCGACTATACTATATATAGGATCGCTAGTACTAAATAACCCCTTATTAATAAAGATTATCCTAGAGCGATATAAGAAGTACTCGAAGATCTTCTCTAATAAGGATATATTACTATTACTAGATTATAGGCTATACGAATTAAGTATCGACCTCGTAAATAGTAAGTTACTTCTATAGAGCCTATTATATAACTTCTCGAAGATAGAGCTAGAGGTTCTATAGAAGTACCTAGAAGAGTACCTCGAGAAGGGCTAGATTAGATCTTCGAAGTTACTAGCTAGTATAGATATCCTCTTCGCGAAGAAGAAAGATAGTAGTCTATACTTATATATTAACTATTAGGCCTTAAACGCTATTACTATTAAGAATCGCTATCCTCTTCTACTTATCTAGAAGTCCTTAGATAGATTAGTAGGCTCGAATATATATACTAAGCTCGATATATATAATACCTACTATAGGCTTCGTATTAAGAATAGTAATAAGTAGAAAATAGCCTTTAGGACTCGTTATAGCCTCTTTAAGTATATAGTAGTCCTATTTAGGCTTACGAATACTCTAGGAACCTTCTAGATATATATTAATAGTACCTTATCGGATCTAATTAATATATTCTATATCGTATATCTCGATAATATACTAATCTTCTCTAAAAACGAAGAGGAATACGAGTAATATATCTTAGCGGTCCTTAAGCGCCTAGAATAGTATAAGCTCTACTATAAACTATCTAAATACGAGTTCTATACGGATTCGATATCCTTCCTTAGATATAAGGTTAGTCTATAAGAAGTAGAGATAGAGCTAGAATAGATTAATACTATACGAGATTAGCTAGTATCTAAATTAGTATATAATATCCGTATATTTATTAGCTTCGTAAACTACTACTATCGCTTTATCGAGGGATTCTCCTATATCGCGGCCCTACTAAACCGTTTAATAGAGAGAGGGCCTAATATAGCCTATAGTAGTTATAAGTAGCGGAAGGAGGAGTCTCGAGAGATCTATATTCCGCCTAATATACTTAAGTTATTCTAAGACCTAAAGAAGGCGTTCTACTCGGCGTCTATATTAAAGTACTTCGACCTAGAAAGGCCTATATAGGTCGAAACTAATATATCGGAATATATAGTATTAGATATCCTATACTAATAGTACGAGTTTAAGACTAAAATATAGTAGTTCCTAGTTATATACTTTTTAAAAAAGATAAATATAGCGGAGCGGAACTACGATATATACGATATTAAGCTACTAGCTATAGTCGAAATATTTAAGTACTATCGATACTACTTCTAAGATACGAGATATTAGATAGAGCTAATATCGGACTATAATAACCTATAATAGTTTATAACTACTAAGTTCCTATTAAGATACTAAGTAAGATAGATAGAATAGCTCTCTATATTTAATTTTATAATTATATATACCTTAGGTAAGCTTAATAGTATAGTAGATATAGCGAGTAGGAGGCCGGACTATATAGATATCGACTATTCTAGCCGCTAGATAGCCTAAGAAGACTCTAAACCGGTTCTAAAAGCCTTATAGGCCTAGTTAGGGCTAAGAGGCCTAATAATAGGAGGAGATATTACTACTAATATTATAAAGATAGTAGCGAAGCTAGAGGGATCCTTTAAGTATATCTCGGTAGTATAGATAGAGATAGAAGACGAGACCGATATCCTCTAGAGAATTTAAGTAGCTTAGTAGGAAGATCTAATAGCCTAACGGATCTATAAAGCGATTAAGGATTAGTAGAAAGATCTTTAGCTAATAAGATAGAAGGATAGGAATAGTATACTATAGCTTAATAAGTATATCTACGTACTAGTAGGTCTATATAGACTTAAGATACTCCGAACCTACTACGATAACCCTCTTATAGACTACTTTAGGTTTAAAAGAACTATAGAGCTAGTATAGAGAGTATATAACTAGCTAGATATCCGACGATATATTAAGGACTATACTAAGAGCTATAAAGCTTATAGTAGAGCGAAGCTTAGATACTATAAGCTATATAGTAAACTCTATATAGAAGCTCTACTAGAGGTATCCTAGGAGGATCTAATACTAGACTTCGTTATAGACCTCCTACTAAGTATATACCTAGACTAGGTATACGACTTAATTCTTATAATAGTAGATAGGTTCTCTAAGATAGCCTATTATATCCTAGTAAGGAAGGATATCTTAGCTAAAGGCCTCGTAGATACGTTCCTAAGGGAAGTTATATATCTATATAGAATACTAAAGTTAATTATCTCCGATAGAGGGCTAATTCTAATATCTAAGTACTAGAGCTCCTTTTACTACTATCTTAGAATATATAAAGTCCTTAATACGGTCTACTACTCTTAGACTAACGGCTAGACCGAGTATTAGAACTAGATAATAGAGTAATACCTATAGATATACTATTACTATAAATAGGATAACTAGGTAAAGCTACTTAGTATAGCGGAGTTCGCGTATAACGACTTAAGTTACTCCTCTACTAGGGCTACTCTATTCTAGATATATTAGATACGAGACCTACTAAGCGCGAGATAGCCCGAAATAATCTAGAAGAGTAGTAACTCGGCCGATATAGAGTAGCTCGCTAAACGAGTAGTCGAAACGTAGCTTTCCCTTAAGTAGAGGCTACTAAAAGCTAAAGAAGACTAAGCGAAGTACTATAACCGCTACTATATACTAAAGAAGTACGCGGTAGGGGATATAGTATATCTATCTATCTAAAACCTAGCTACCGATAGAGCCTCGAAGAAGTTAGACTATAAGTATATTAGCCTATACTAGGTTTCGAAGATTATTAATAATATAGTATATATTCTAGAGCTACTAAAAACGATATTAATCTACCTAACGTTCTATATCTTATTACTCGAGCTATATAAGAAGATAGATAAAGCTATAAGGGCCTAGGATAACCTAGAAGAGCCTATCCTAGATAATCTAGATATCTATATAGTTAAAAAGATAAAGGGATAAGATCGCGATAAGGATAGAAGGTAGATTTATAGGATATCCTAGTAGGAATATAATTCTAAGGAAGATATCTAAAAGTATACTAAGAATATTAGTAGGTTAGTAATACGCGCCTATAAAAGATCGATTAGATAAGATATAAAGAGACGCCGAAAGCGTTAATAGGCTAAGATAGGCCTAAATAGGCCGGTATAGATAGATAGAGATATCCTTTAACTTAGAAAAGAGACTAGAAGTCTTATTAGATATATTTATATACTATTAATCGGGATATCTTCCTAAATACTATACTAAAGAGGCTAAGAAGAGAGCTAAAATAGGCTAGAATATCCCTATAGAGTCTATATAATATATAAATAAACTAAGCTAGTCCTCCTCGGTATTAATCTCGTTAGGAGAGACTATAATATCGTCTAATAGGCTAGAGAGGATATAAGAAAGGATAGTAGCTCTAGTCTAAACCGCGACGGTAGTCTTAATAGTATAGAGGGCGATATCGAGGATCTTAATATACTAGAATAGATTAGAATAGGCTAAACTAGGGCAAGATAGACTAAGCTTATCTTATAAAGGGTAGTAGTACCTATAGCGCTACCTACTATACTAAGAGTAGATATTAGATACTTCTTTCTACTCGAACTAGCTAGAGTCTAGAGAGTACTCTCCTTATTATTATCTACCTTATACTATAATAAGGTTAGCTAGGCTAAACTAGGCTAAAATAGGCTTATATATCTTAAAGCTACGGTCGTTATAGATACGCTTAGCTATAAGTAGGCTAGTCTCGGAGGACTAGAAGACGCCTATATATAAGTATAGGCTATCCTTACTAGTAAAGGAGGGTTTATTACTAGAGATATATTAGTATAGGCTAGAATAGGCTAAGCTAGGTATATATACTATCTAATTATATTATAGAGCTCCGTAGTAGCGTCTTATACGGCCTTAAGGATATCTTCGTTAGTATTTAGGGCGATAGCGGCGCGGCGAGTAGTATTAAAGGCGTCGATATAGCCTTAATAGGACTCGGGGAACTAAAATAGATTAGAATAGGCCTAAATAGACTAAAATAGGTATATCTACCTCGTAGTACTTACTATTAGTACGGAGATAGTAGATATAGTACTTTATATAGAACCTAGAGCTATCGACGTCCTTATACTTATCGTTCTAGAGATTCGCTATCTTATAGAAGTTCTAAATAGGTTAGAATAGGCTAAAATAGGATATTTTAGGACGGAGCTATATCTAGAGCTACTTAACTATAGTAATATTAGCCGGAGCGACGTAGTTAATATATAGATTACTATTATAGATACCGGCGTTAGCCTATTCCTTATACTACTTAGCCGCTATAGTATAGATTAGTACGGAATAGGCTAAAATAGATCTAGATTAACTAAGAGAAGTATATAATAGTAGTAGAGGGGACTTACTATACTAGATTAGTATATACTAATCTAGAATAGACTAGTATAGATATCTCTATCTATACTACTAAAAATAGTATTTCTAGCTTATCTTATTTATTAAGATTATAGAAAGGAATTTAGATTAGCGGAAGAACTAATCGTATCCCTTACTTCCGCGATTAGTACTTAAATCTATACTATACTAAAAAATATAGTAGCCTAGATTATATATAAAAAAAAAATCTAGAAAGTAAGAGTATATAGAAACTTAGGATCTTAAGAATAACGATTCCTAAAAGGGAAGTAGTTATAAGGACCTATACGTAGTATACTATATATTAGCTATACTAAGCCTCGGGAGGGCCTAGCTTAGCCTACTCTAGGCTATTCTAGCTTTTATAGCTCCTTTATATTCTCTCCTTTCCCTCCCTTATCGATTCGAGTATCTTATACTTAGAATAGTTTAGCCTACGTATTATAACCTACTCTTATACTATATAGTAATATAAAAAGAAGGCTCTTTATACGATTATCTTTCTTTCTTCTTTATTAACTAATAACTAAGTATAATAAATAATACTAAGTATAGTAAACCTCTAGTCTATTAATTATTTATAACTACTATTACCTTATATAAGAATACTCTAGTTACTACTAAAAGAATTAGTAGTTTACTACTTTTATAGACTAATCTATATTTATAAGATCTCTCTTACTATATTTTATAAAAAGAGCTACTTTACCTTAAATAGTATCGATCTATTCGCGGCTATATCTTAATAAAATAAAGCTAGTCGTATCCTTAAACTTACTAAGCTCGATAGCTATACGAACTAACTTATTACTAGCTATAAGAACGCTAAAGAGATTAGAAAGGTATTAATCGAGTTAAAAGCTAATAACTCTATTATCTTCTATATCTTAGTTAAGTTAGTATTCTAATCTATCGATAGTATAGTTAAGGGCTTCGCGATTAGGATCTCTTAAATATAGAAGGTAGTCGATAGCGCTATAGATTAGAATAATAAGAATATAGTCTATAGAGCTATCTTACTAAATAAGGCTAGTAGCCTTAATAATCTATAAAACGCTATTAATAGTAGATAGAATATTCGAAAGCGTAAGGAGATAGCCTATAGTACTAGTTAGTAGCTATATAGTATCTACTTCTAGGATTATATAATAGAGTATAACTTCTTTAACTATAAAGAGTACTCTAAGAATCTAAGTATCTTTATTAATAAGTTTCCTAATAGGGAGAAGGGCTATATTAAGCTTACTAAGCGTATCGTCTAGCGACTATTATATAAGGCTACGAACCGATCTACTAGTATAGTATACTAGCCTTCCGATATCGACCTAAAGTAGTAGAATAAGAAGAAGGATCCTACTTACTAGAAGGAGAAGAACGATATTATATTAGCGGATTTAGGAGCGCTAATCTATAATACTCTAGCTAAGGATAGCGTTAAGTATAGCTTTAGCTACTTATAGCTTATCGTTCGAGCTAATAATAAAAAGTACTATATAGATCTAAAGGATTATCTAGTACTAAAGAATACGATATTTAAGAAGACTACTAGAGGTAGTAGTATATAGACTAGATCTAGTAAGGCTCCTAGTATAAGCGCTCCCTTATAGATACTATCCGATCTAGCTAGTACTTAGAGTAAGATCTCTATATCTACTAAGTCTATAGAAGGAAAAGCCCCTAAACCTATATAGTAGAGTTCTACTTATATCTAGACTTAATAGAAGGGCTTAGCTTTACTTAAGGCGTCTATACTATCGAAGGCTCCGATACTAGTATTAAAGATACCTACTCCTTCTAAGGTATCTATTTAGTAGGATACGTCTAGTAGACTACTAGCTTCTAGATCGAATTAGAGCCTAGTTACTCGTAGCTATAGAGGGTTAAATATATTAGGAGTCTCTTATACTAGCGATACTTAGCTTCTAGTAGATAAAGTAAAGAAGTACTATAGTATCTATCCTAGTACTACGAGTCTAACTATTATTAGTATACTAAATATTATATAAAAGAATAACTACGCTTATTTCGCCGACGACTATTAGTATCGCCTTACTAAGAGCTACTAGTATAATTATAAGAACGAGAAGAATAAGTAGCTACTATACGATAAGTACTTATAAAAGTTTATTATTATAGTATTTAGAATAGTTATTAGCTCTTTAAAGAACTTCGAGCTATACTAGAACTTAATTAAGATTATAAGATAACCTAATATTATAGGATTTAGATAGTTTAAGGCTAACTTCTCGGATCTCTTTATTATAGTAGTAAAGCTAGTAGATATATAGAGTAGAGCTCTTAGTCTATATCGTTTCTAGTCTATTTAGTATCGAGATATAGTAATTCGAATACTATCTTCTTAGTAGATTAATAATCCTTTATTTACTTACTAGTATATTAGGTTTAGTAAAAAGGATTAGAACTTCTAGTATAATAATAGCTCGGTATAGATAGCTAGTACTATAGACTAGTAGGAGACGGTAGATTTAAAGAGCGAGAGTTAGAATAGTCTTAAGACTCTTAAGGAATATATATTTAGGGAGTTCGATATATACTAGTAGTACTAGTAATATATTAGTAGGAAGCTAAACTTTAGCTAGATATATAATATAATCTATAGTCTCTATAATTAGCTAGTATATATAGACCTACTCTACTAGCTAATATATACTATTTACTAACTAGATAAGGCTTTATACCTTATCTCCTATCCGTACTATACTAAGTACTAGTATCTAGCGGTTAGTAAGATTAAGGAGAGTATAAGCGCTATAGATTTCCGCTATATCGACCTAAATATTACTAATATATAGAATAGATACGGAACCTTAATAATCTAGGATAGTATTTCTTTAGATAATAAAGCTAATAATAACTATACTAAGGTTATATCTAGTCTATATAAGTCTAAGAAGTTCGAGATCTAGTTCGAGAATCTAAAGAATCGCGATATATTAAATAATAGCTATATCTATAAGATTACTAATAAGGTTCTAACTAAGGAGAGTTTAAAGGAGCTCGGTACTTCGTAGTAGATATAACTATATAAGAAGAACTCGGTATAGATTACTAGTCCGATACTTCTATATAGAGCTTCTAGTAGAAAGAATATTTAGAGAACTATTCTATCTTAGTTTATAAAGATAGAGGAGAATAGTAATTTAGAAGTAGCTAATACTAGTACCTTTAATAAACTCCGTACTATCTATATCGACTTAATACTAGGATCGATATCTCTATCCGGCTATCCGAACTACTATAGTACTATTCTATATAAGTTTCTAGCTATAGTATACCTCGATCTTAGAAATCCTATTTCTAGAGCTTTAGTTAGTAACCTATACTAAGACGATTACGAGGTAGTTAGCGAGGTTAGTAAAGTCCTCTACTTCTCGGTTAAGTAATAGAATAACTATCTCGCTAAATAGAGATAGACTACTATCCTAGAGTTTATATAGAAGTTTAAAAGTATATATACTCTCGAGTAGAACTTCTATAGCGAGAAGTATAGCTTTTTTCTTAATCGTAGTAATCCGAGTAAGTATCTACTATAGTATATAGTCGAAGAAAAGGCAAATATCTATAGAACTAGCGATACGGATATAGTAGAGACTAAGCTTAGATAGGAGATATAAGGGATTAGAGGAAAAATTACCTTCTAAGAAGGATAACTTTTAAGCTAGGTATTAATAGAGAATAGAATTAAATAATTAATTAAGATACTAGGTTTATATAGTATTTAGAGTTTAGATTAATACTTAAGTAAGTAGATAGCTTTCCTTTAATAGTATTCTTAGAGGAAGTAATAACTAGATATAAGAGAGTTATACTACGACTTTAAGTAAGAGAGGGTTATTAGCTAGTAGCTAATTAGGGTTTTTAATCGGGTTTTTAGAGCGTTACTTTTATATATAGTTTTAGACTTTAGATTAGATATAGTAACGACGCTAGTAAGATAGTAATACGACTAGTAGTAATAGAATTTAGTTATATTTTCTAAGAGATTCTACGTATTCGATATCTATATCCTACTATTTATATCCGACTACTATATATATAAGATCTATCTACTTCTACCTATACTTAGTAGGATATTCTAATCTAGTTAGTCCTACTACTAGCCCTTCCTATATACCTATCTATCCTAGGATTATATAGATTAGGGCTAATATTAGTATAGTAGTATAGCTTCTAAATTAACTATAAAATATTAGTAGTAGCTATAAGGAATCTATAAGATACTATATAGATACTTATCTTAAGGTATAACTAGCCCTTCTTAGAAGTATAGTTATTATACTTACTATTCTTATTAACCTCGTACTTCTTATATAGTACTAACTATATAGCTTAAGTTATCTTATTAGTACTAAGGTTCTATAAGCGACGAATATATTCTATATAGATCGCTATCTTACTATAGAGACTAGAGCGAGAATAAACCTACTAAGCTAGATAGTATCCGAATTATAATAGATTATTACTATATAATATCTCTATCTTATTATAGTACTAGCTATAAGAATAGGTTATAATACGTAGGCTAAACTATCCTAAGTATAAGATACTCGAATCGATAAGAAAGGGAAAGGAGAGAATACGAAGGAGCTATAAAAGCTAGAATAGCCTAGAGTAGGCTAAGTAGGGCCCTCCTAAGGCTTAGTACGGCTAATATATAGTATACTACGTATAGGTCCTTATAACTACCCTCCTTTTAGGGATCGTTATCTTTAAGATTCTAAGTTTCTATATACTCTTACTTCCTAGGTTTTTTTATATATAATCTAGGCTACTATATTTTTTAGTATAGTATAGATTTAAGTACTAATCGCGGAAGTAAGGGGTACGATTAGTTCTTCTACTAATCTAAATTCCTTTCTATAATCTTAATAAATAAGGTAAGCTAGAAATACTATTTTTAGTAGTATAGGTAGAGATATCTATACTAGCCTATTCTAGATTAGTATATACTAACTTAGCGTAGTAAGTCCTCTCCGCTACTATTATACGCTTCTCTTAGTTAATCTAGATCTATTTTAGCCTATTCCGTACTAATCTATACTATAGCGGCTAAGTAGTATAAGGAATAGGCTAACGCCGGTATCTATAATAGTAATCTATATATTAACTACGTCGCTCCGGCTAATATTACTATAGTTAAGTAGCTCTAGATATAGCTCCGTCCTAAAATATCCTATTTTAGCCTATTCTAACCTATTTAGAACTTCTATAAGATAGCGAATCTCTAGAACGATAAGTATAAGGACGTCGATAGCTCTAGGTTCTATATAAAGTACTATATCTACTATCTCCGTACTAATAGTAAGTACTACGAGGTAGATATACCTATTTTAGTCTATTTAGGCCTATTCTAATCTATTTTAGTTCCCCGAGTTCTATTAAGGCTATATCGACGCCTTTAATACTACTCGCCGCGCCGCTATCGCCCTAAATACTAACGAAGATATCCTTAAGGCCGTATAAGACGCTACTACGGAGCTCTATAATATAATTAGATAGTATATATACCTAGCTTAGCCTATTCTAGCCTATACTAATATATCTCTAGTAATAAACCCTCCTTTACTAGTAAGGATAGCCTATACTTATATATAGGCGTCTTCTAGTCCTCCGAGACTAGCCTACTTATAGCTAAGCGTATCTATAACGACCGTAGCTTTAAGATATATAAGCCTATTTTAGCCTAGTTTAGCCTAGCTAACCTTATTATAGTATAAGGTAGATAATAATAAGGAGAGTACTCTCTAGACTCTAGCTAGTTCGAGTAGAAAGAAGTATCTAATATCTACTCTTAGTATAGTAGGTAGCGCTATAGGTACTACTACCCTTTATAAGATAAGCTTAGTCTATCTTGCCCTAGTTTAGCCTATTCTAATCTATTCTAGTATATTAAGATCCTCGATATCGCCCTCTATACTATTAAGACTACCGTCGCGGTTTAGACTAGAGCTACTATCCTTTCTTATATCCTCTCTAGCCTATTAGACGATATTATAGTCTCTCCTAACGAGATTAATACCGAGGAGGACTAGCTTAGTTTATTTATATATTATATAGACTCTATAGGGATATTCTAGCCTATTCTAGCTCTCTTCTTAGCCTCTTTAGTATAGTATTTAGGAAGATATCCCGATTAATAGTATATAAATATATCTAATAAGACTTCTAGTCTCTTTTCTAAGTTAAAGGATATCTCTATCTATCTATACCGGCCTATTTAGGCCTATCTTAGCCTATTAACGCTTTCGGCGTCTCTTTATATCTTATCTAATCGATCTTTTATAGGCGCGTATTACTAACCTACTAATATTCTTAGTATACTTTTAGATATCTTCCTTAGAATTATATTCCTACTAGGATATCCTATAAATCTACCTTCTATCCTTATCGCGATCTTATCCCTTTATCTTTTTAACTATATAGATATCTAGATTATCTAGGATAGGCTCTTCTAGGTTATCCTAGGCCCTTATAGCTTTATCTATCTTCTTATATAGCTCGAGTAATAAGATATAGAACGTTAGGTAGATTAATATCGTTTTTAGTAGCTCTAGAATATATACTATATTATTAATAATCTTCGAAACCTAGTATAGGCTAATATACTTATAGTCTAACTTCTTCGAGGCTCTATCGGTAGCTAGGTTTTAGATAGATAGATATACTATATCCCCTACCGCGTACTTCTTTAGTATATAGTAGCGGTTATAGTACTTCGCTTAGTCTTCTTTAGCTTTTAATAGCCTCTACTTAAGGGAAAGCTACGTTTTAACTACTCGTTTAGCGAGCTACTTTATATCGGCCGAGTTACTACTCTTCTAGATTATTTCGGGCTATCTCGCGCTTAGTAGATCTCGTATCTAATATATTTAGAATAGAGTAGCTCTAGTAGAGGAGTAACTTAAGTCGTTATACGCGAACTCCGCTATACTAAGTAGCTTTACCTAGTTATCCTATTTATAGTAATAGTATATCTATAGGTATTACTCTATTATCTAGTTCTAATACTCGGTCTAGCCGTTAGTCTAAGAGTAGTAGACCGTATTAAGGACTTTATATATTCTAAGATAGTAGTAAAAGGAGCTCTAGTACTTAGATATTAGAATTAGCCCTCTATTAGAGATAATTAACTTTAGTATTCTATATAGATATATAACTTCCCTTAGGAACGTATCTACGAGGCCTTTAGCTAAGATATCCTTCCTTACTAGGATATAATAGGCTATCTTAGAGAATCTATCTACTATTATAAGGATTAAGTCGTATACCTAGTCTAGGTATATACTTAGTAGGAGGTCTATAACGAAGTCTAGTATAAGGTCCTTCTAGGATACCTCTAGTAGGACTTCCGTATAGAGTTTACTATACGGCTTATAGTATCTAGGCTTCGCTCTACTATAAGCTTTATAGCTCTTAGTATAGTCCTTAATATATCGTCGGATACTTAGCTAGTCGTACGCCCTCTATACTAGCTCTATAGTTCTTTTAAACCTAAAGTAGCCTATAAGAGGATTATCGTAGTAGGTTCGGAGTACCTTAAGTCTATATAGGCCTACTAGTATATAGATACGCTTATTAAGCTAGAGTATACTACTCCTATCCTCCTATCTCGTTAGCTAAAGATCTTTCTACCGATCCTCGATCGCTTTATAGATCTATTAGGCTATCGGATCTTTTTACTAGGCTACTTAAATCCTCTAGAGGATATCGGTCTTATCTTCTACCTCTATCTATACTACCGAGATATACTTAAAGGATCCTTCTAACTTCGCTACTATCTTTATAATATTAGTAGTAATATCCCTACCTATTATTAGGCCTCCTAGCCCTAATTAGGCCTATAAGGCTTTTAGAACCGGTTGAGAGTCTTCTTAGGCTATCTAGCGACTAGAATAGTCGACGTCTATATAGTCCGGTCTTCTACTTATCGTATCTATAGTACTATTTAGCTTACCTAGAGTATACGTAATTATAAAGTTAAATATAGAGAGCTATTCTATCTATCTTACTTAGTACCTTAATAGGGACTTAGTTATTATAAACTATTATAGGTTATTATAGTCCGATATTAGCTCTACCTAATATCTTATACCTTCGAGGTAGTATCGATAGTACTTAAACGTCTTAACTATAGCTAGTAACTTAATATCGTACGTATCGTAGTTCCGCTCTATTATATTTATCTTCCTCGAGAAGTATACGACTAGGAACTACTATATTTTGCTCTTAAACTCGTACTATTAGTATAGGATACCTAATACTATATATCCCGATATATTAGTTTCGATCTATATAGACCTCTCTAGATCGAAGTACTTTAATATAGGTACTAAGTAGAAAGCTTCCTTAAGGTCTTAGAACGATTTAAGTATATTAGATAGAATATAGATCTCTCGAGACTCCTCCTTCCGCTACTTATAACTACTATAGGCTATATTAGGCCCTCTCTCTATTAAACGGTTTAGTAGGGCCGCGATATAGGAGAATCCCTCGATAAAGCGATAGTAGTAGTTTACGAAGCTAATAAATATACGGATATTATATACTAATTTAGATACTAGCTAATCTCGTATAGTATTAACTCGTTCTAGCTCTATCTCTACCTCTTATAGGCTAACCTTATATCTAAGAAAGGAGACCGAGTCTATATAGAACTCGTATTTAGATAGTTTATAGTAGAGCTTATACCGTTCTAGACGCTTAAGGACCGCTAAGATATATTAATTATATTCCTCTTCGTTCTTAGAGAAGATTAGGATATTATCGAGATATATAATATAGAATACGTTAATTAGGTCCGATAAAGTACTATTAATATATACCTAGAAGGTCCCCGGTATATTCGTAAGCCTAAATAGGACTACTATATACTTAAAGAGGCTATAACGAATCCTAAAGGCTATCTTCTACTTATCGCTATCCTTAATACGGAGCCTATAGTAGATATCGCGTATATCGAGCTTAGTATATACGTTCGAGCCTACTAATCTATCTAAGGACTTCTAGATAAGTAGGAGAGGATAGCGATTCTTAATAGTAATAGCGTTTAAGGCCTAATAGTCGATATATAAACGTAGACTACTATCTTTCTTCTTTATAAAGAGGATATCTATACTAGCTAGTAATCTCGAAGATCTAATCTAGCTCTTCTCGAGGTACTCTTCTAGGTACTTCTATAGAACCTCTAGCTCTATCTCCGAGAGATTATATAATAGGCTCTAAGGGGGTAACTTACTATCTATAAGGTCGATACTTAATTCGTATAGCCTATAGTCTAGTAATAGTAATATATCCTCGTTAGAGAAGATCTTCGAGTACTTCTTATACCGCTCTAGAATAACCTTTACTAATAAGAGATTATTTAGTACTAGCGATCCTATATATAGTATAGTTAAGAGGTCTAATATATCTTATAGTATAGTTACTACGATAACGAGGACTAACTTATACTATTTTCGGCTATTTCGCTTTCTCTATACCGCTATATAGCGATAGAAATTAATAGCGGGATTCTATTAGGATAACTAGGATATATCTAGAACTACGTTAAAACCGTAAATCCTATCTATAGTAAAATCGTCTATATATCCTCTCGCTATACTATTTATATCTAGCGCTAGAAACTTTACGCGATAGTAGCCGTTAATAGATAGGCTCTAACTATTAAGAGTCCTATATCGAGTACTAGGCTTATACTCTAGATATAAACTAAGCTCTTTAGCTAGTATATTACTAATAAAGTTATCTTAGGCGCTATAATCTAGTAAGCCCTTTACCTTCCTAGGCCTATCTAGTCTAGTAAACTCTAGGTCGAGCCTAATTAGCTCCTTACGAGGCTTTAATATCTTAGAGCTCGGCTCCGCGGATTATCTCTATTCCTTTATATATAAAACTTCTCCGGCCGCGACGAGGCGCTCTATAGTATAAGGTTATCGTTTTCCGACCTCTTCTACTTTAGAGCTAGATAGTCTAGTCGCTTATAATCTATCTCCTAGTAGTAGTAGTAACGAATCTAGTCCTCGTTAGCCTTCTAGAATAGTCTATAGTCCGAATTAGGCCTCGATAGGCTATTAGGCCGCTATTAGGATCCGGATAGTCGCTTACGGTCTAGTACGTCCTTATCTATATTACTATAGGTTATATCGGAGTATAGGCGACCCTTTCCTTTCGCCCTACTACCTTCTACTAGTTTTATATATCTCTATTATTCGTACGCCCTATCCTCTACTTTCGTAAAAGTAACTAGTAGCGACTTAATAAAACTTAGTCTCTTCTAAAGGTCGTCGTATAGCGTAACTATAAAAGTATATATCTATTAAGACTATCTATTCTTACCGATCTTATCCTACTAGATCTTTATATACTTTATAAGCTCTAATAGGTCTTAGAGGCCTTATTTAGTATAGCGAAGTTATATATAGGCCCGTTAGGCCCTTTCCTCTATAGATCCTATCGAGTCTAGTATATATATCTTTATTTCCTTCTATATAGGTTAGATTATTCTAAGCGACTTAGTATAGCGCTTCTATTTAGACTAGTATTCGTAATCGATCTATTCCTCGCTAAAGTCTATCTTAGTAAGCTTAGTAATATAGATCGTTAGGTTTCTATAGAAGATTCTTTCTATCGAGTCGGCCTATTACTACTATTCTACTCGGCTCTTATCTATAAAGACTATCGGATTATAAGCCTTTAGGATTATAGTCGAGGTTAGTATAGTATAGCCTAAGGTAGGCCGACTAATAATAGCTAGCGGTTTTCCGGCTATAAGTTCTATAATCGTCGCGTTCGCCGCGGTAGTCCTAGCCTTAATTCCGGCTAGTTTAGCTCGTTATTCTACCTTCTTAGCCTCTTTCTCGACCGCGAGGATCTATCGCTCTAGATCGTCGTCGTCCGAGCTAGGTTAGTTATCGACCGGCCCTTCCTAGTCCTCTATAGATTCGTTCTCGTTAGATAGAGCTAGCTCTCTACCTTCGTTACCTTCTATAGATATATTATCCCCTCCCTTAGGGATAGTATCCGGTATTACTAAGCCTTCTAGCTCGCCTCTAGGCTAAGCGGTTTGTTTACTAGCCTTCTTCGAAATAGGAGCTATTACTAAATAGTTTGTTATATATTAGAAGATCGATTCGTATATAAGAGTAGGTTATAATATATAGGCTAAACTATCCTAAGTATAAGATACTCGAATCGATAAGGAAGGAAAAAGAAGAGGATACGAAGGAACTATAAAAGCTAGAATAGTCTAGAGTAGGCTAAGCCGGATCCTTCTAGGGCTTAGTATAGCTAATATATAGTATACTATATATAGATCCTTATACGCGGCGCTTATCCGGAGTATTAGAGGGATCTATAGTAGCTATAGTAAAGATATTAAGGTTATTTAAAGAGAAGAAAAGGATACTTACTAGTAGGTTACTAGGCGTAGAAGGGGCGTATATATAGTATAGACTATAAATAAGGAAGATACTTAGGAATAGAAGAGAGTTCTTAGATAGGCTTCGTAGGCTACTTATACTTACTATATATACTTAAATCCGTTACTATAGACTATCCGTAAAGCCGCTTTACTTTATATAATTACGAATATATATATAAATAACCTAGTAATAAAGCCTTTACTATAAATAGTAAAAGCTAAGTACTAGAATAGTATAGCGATAGAAATCTCGTATATAGTAACTAGTATAGAGCGACGAGAACGTATAAGAAGTATAACGAATATACTAGATAGGAGAGCTTAATATAAGATTAGGCTATACCTATAGCTAAGGATAGCTATACTAGAGAGAAGGAGATAATTATAAGGACCTCGAGGAGGTAATATCTCCTACTAAGGCTTACCTTAGTATATACGCCGCGTACGTAACGTATAGGCTTTTTACGTAGCGTCGTACGTATACTCGAATATATACTTATTAGTTCTATCTTCTATCGACTTATCGGTTAATAGGTATTCTATATATTACTATATATCTAGCCTATTATAATAGCCTCTATATTAGCTATAGTCTATCTCTTTACTATAGTACTATCGTTAATAATATACTTAGCTTTTTCTATTATCTAGAAGTAATTAGCCTTATTCTCGCTACTAGAATATATCTAATTATCTAGTTTATACTAAGTATAGTCCTTTAGTATCTAATTAAATATATACTATAAGTTACTATACTTCTTATAAGTCTAGATATCCTAGTAGGTTAGGATAGGTCGGGTTTAGGTTTAAACCCGAACCTAGTCTAATTATCTAGATATAGTACTTAGGAACCGGAAGTTTAACTAGATCTACCTTTAAAAATTTAATAGATTCTTAGTAAAAAATAGAAAGACTAGAATCGCGAGAAATCGAGATAGGAAATATTATTATTTATATATACTACTACTATCGTAGCCCTTAAGGATAGAGTAGTTATCTCCTTCTATAAAATTATACTAAAAGCTAGCGTTTACTCTTTAAAGTTTTATTTTCTTTAAGTAGTAGTAACGCGGATTATTAGTATAGTCCTCTCTTCTAATATAGATTCTATAAGGCTTTAGAATTAGTTCTAGTAAAATAATATCCTTTCGCTAGATCGTAATATACTTAGAATAGATAGCTAATAAGTTAACTACTATCTAAAGTTAGTATATATCGAGAGAGTTAAGGAGTAATATATATTTAAAGATAGTTATTAGAAATACTTTAGAGGCCTTATATAAAGCCTTAATAGTATTATACTAGTAGCGTATCTTAGTAGAGCCTAAAAAGCCGGTATCTCGGATAAGCTATTTAACTAGTCTTTAGAATAGCGCTTATAGGATTATAAGCTTAGAGGATAATTATACTTATTCGATCTTCTAGAATATAGATTCTAAAATCGATTAGTTAAGGCCGGCTATATAGCCGGCTATATAGCTAGCTATACGAGAAGTAAAACTTACTATCTAGATATCTATAACCTCCGCCTTATAGTAGAGTCCTCTTTATCTTACTAGACTTAAATATCTTCGTCTTCTAGATCTTAGTATCTATAGCCTAGATATTATAGCGGCTATAAGTAGTAGAGTTCTTCTTCTTTATAGCTATACTAGTAGTAGACTTTCCTATTATCTTAGCTATAGTAAAAGTACGATCGAAGATCTAAAATTACGATATATATAAACGGAAGGCGATATATAATATATATATTAAAATTAAAGAAGTTAATTATTACGCGATATTATATTAAAGCTCGCTACGAGAATAACGTCGTTATAGCCGTTTCTAGGTAACTAGATAAGAATTAAATAAAAGTAATATAATAAAGGCTCGATAATAGTAAGAGTAAAGAATAATATATATATAGCTAGATAAGATTCGATCTAAGAAGAAAGTTATAAATAAAGCCGTAAATAAAGCCGTAAATATAGTCGTAAATATAGTCGTAAATATAGCTAGTAATATAGCTAGCCGTAGTTAAAAAGTATACCTCGAAGAAATAGTAATAAAAGCTTAGACTAATTATCTAGTATTATCGAGGTTACTCTTCTAAAAGGCGCTTTCGAATCTTTATAATAAGCTATATATTATTCTACTAAAGAGTTATCCTTTTAGTATAGATAGCGAATAGGTTAGCTAACTTAAATATTATTATTAAGAAAGCCTTAGTCGCTTCCTATAGAGCTTTAATTACTAAACTCTAAAACTAGAGGTCGACCTTAATATCTAGAGCTATCTCTCTAATAAGCCGCTAGAAAGGAAGCTTATTAATTAAGAGCTCTATACCTTTAGTACCTTAATAATAACGGATCTTATAGAGAGTAACTATATCTTACTTCTACTTAAACTTCTTACTAGTAGTACTACTTTTAAAAACGATAGTCTTCTTATATTTTAACGGTTACTTTATAGACTATAACTAGCTTTTATATTATTTTCGAGGACTCTTAGTTAGAAGACTTTTCGTAGATTTCTTTTAAGGAATCTATATTTTCTAACCGATATAGTAATTAGTATAAATAGATTCTTCGTTAGTTTCTTCTATAGCTAAAATAATTAGTACTAGTCTTAGAGGAAATATAGGCTTTTTTTTACTCTAAGAACGTTATAATTTTATCGTTTACGTTACTATAGCTAGAGATAGTAATAGTATTCTTAGAAGAGAAAGCGACGACTCGCGATCTAATTCCTAGCTATTATCTCGATAATTCCTCTAGTTAAAACTACTAAAAGGCCTATCTAGATCGTCGATAATCGTATCTCTATAGAAAGATATATTTATAGAGAGTTAAAAGAAAGAAAAGAGCGAAGGAAAGAGGACTAGGAATATATATAGGGAAACGTTATTATAGTAACGTTAACGACTAGCTTATAGTAAATATCTAAGCGACTAGCTATATATTCGGCTATAAAGTAGATTATTATTAAGACTAGGCCGTTATATTATAAGGTTCGTAAGTAGAAAATATATACTTAAAAGGAGAATACCTCTACTTTTAATAATAAATAGACTAACTATAGAAAGCCTTAATACGCCTTTCTAATTAAAGGGCTTATATTCCGAGAAGATTAGGTCGCTAGATAAGTAATTATAATATTCTCCTCTCCTATAGCTTTAATATAATATCGTAAAGATCGTAAATATAGAGCTCCGTTCTTTCTATAGCTTAAATATAATATCGTAAAGGTCGTAACTACTAGGCTTATCTTATCTATAAGGTTATAGGAGTTATATATATTAAGCTTACGAGTTTATTTACTTATTATTATACGTCGAACGATCTACTATTATAGTAAACTCTACTTTACTATCGCTTATAGAATTTATAAGAGAAGAGGCTAGAGGCGTTATAAGTTCTATTTATTCAAATATAGTCCGGATAAGGTAATAGCTACTTACTTATAGCTAGCTATATAGCCGGTCTACTTATAGTAGACTATTTATATTTTTACTTAGTATAGAGATATATTATATATATACTATCGGCTTTCTACTTACTATCTACTAAGTCGCCCTTATCCTAAGCGAGAATAAGGCCGTTAATTAATAGGATACTACTCGAGTTCGGCTTCTAGTCTACTAGTAAGATTAAGAAAGTCGTTTCTTACCTTAGTCTTAACCTATTATAGTAGATATTCTATTACTAGTAGATAGTCTATATAGAAGTATCGATTATAGAGATATAAGTAAGTTCGGCTCTATAGTCTTAACGATTACTTAATATCTATAAGCCGCTTTAGTACGTAGGCCTCGTATATACGTCCCTAAATAGAGTCCTTTAGGTTTTATACTAGCTACTTTCTAGCCTCTATTAGTCGGAGTTAATTAAGGTAAATTAATATATACTTATATATAGCTAGCCGAGTTACTAGACTAGATATTTATATTTATATTACCTATATTTCCTATATTATCTATATTGTCTATAGCGTTATTCTACCTATTAGATAAGATAGTAGCTAAAGTAAATATCGAGGGGATCGCTATAGAGTAGACTCTATACCTATACCTTTAAATAGGGCCGATTAGACTTAAAGTAGGCTACTTCGTAAGTTATAGTAGATCGAGTTAATTATAGATAAGTCCTTAAATACTTATCTATAGCTAGTTATATAGCCGGCTAGCTATATAGCTAGCTAACTCGTCCTTTCTTCTTACTACTTCTAATAGTAGGTTTATATAGTTTTAATACTTAGTTTTAATTATATAGCTTAATACTCGATATCGATTAGAGTTAATTATAGATAAGCTACTAAGTACTTACCGTTACTCTATACTTATTAGACTATATACTAGCCCTTATAGTAGTATTAAGAGCCTCGTTATTATCGAGGTTATTATTAGTTTAATCCTTACTTATCCTTTCTTCTTCCTACTTTAATAGCGAATTTATATAGTTCTAATACTTAAATTCGATTATATAGCTTAATACTCGATATCGATTAGAGTTAATTATAGATAAGCTACTAAGTACTTACCTATAGCTAGCCGTATCGCTAGCCGGCTATATAGCTAGCCGACTCGTTTCTTCTTCTTATACTACTTTAATAGTAGGTTTATATAGTTTTAATACTTTATTTCGATTATATAGCTTAATACTCGATATTAATTAGAGTTAATTATAGATAAACTACTAAGTACTTCCCTATAGCCTATCTTATTATATTCTCGAGCTATCTTAATAGCGGGTTAATATATTTCTAATACTTAGTTTCGATTATATAGCTTAGTATATACGTTTTCGCTTAAGTAGCTTTATACTTATAGTTTTACGGAAGGGCTTACTTTATAGTAATACTTAATTTCGCTTATATAGCTTAATATATCCTAAAGTCCTTTAGCTTACTTATAGAAGATACGAGTATTATAAGGTAATAAGTCCTTATCTATAGCTAGCTATATAGTCGGCTCTATTTACTCGGTAATATAACTCTACTTAGTAATAGTTACTACGACCTATATAACTTAATATTATTAGCTTAATAAGTTATCTAGTTTAGAGCTATTTCTATAACTAGCCCTTATAAAGTATATAGCTTCTTATTAGCGAGCTTAATTATATATTATATAAGATTAATATAGCTTCGTCTCTAGAACGATACTAATAGGTATCTACTAGTAGATAGCTATTACTACTACTAGCTTATTCTTACTCTCGACTAAGATAGATAGTATATTATATTTATAGCCTTAAATAGGTAATCGGTACCTATCGCTATCTAATATATTTATAAATAACTCCGCGCGACGATCTCTAGTAGAAGTTATTAGATTTAAAGCTATTAGTTTCGGTAGTCGCTTAGATTAGAGTTCCTTAGAGATAAGATAGTAAGTACTTATCTATAGCCGGCTATATAGCTAGCTCTATTTACTTAGTAATATTACTATTCTCTCCTAGCCTAACTATCTTAGCTTTATAGCTTACTATTCGGAAATACGTATCTAACTCTACTTAGTAGTATTTAATAGTAGTCGTCGCGTTTAATACTACTAGCTTTAAGCTTCGTTTATATTAGAATTAGATAAATTAGTTAGTTACTCTTATATCTTCTTTCCTTCTATCTTATAATTCTTCTAGTTAAATTATAATCCTATATAAACTATAACTTATAAGACCTCTTCTAAATTAGTCGAACTATAAATATAATAAGTCCTCTATATATTTACTTAGTATTAGTAGCCTCTAGATATTAAATATATCTATAAACAACTTAACTAGACGATAGTTAGTATAGTTCTCTAGATTTAAGCTAAGTAGCTTAGTTTATCGCTTAGATCGGAGTTCTATAGAGGTAAGATAATAGAAACTTATCTAATAACTTTATAGCCTTAACCTTCTTTACCTTTTTAGATATTAATATAGTTATAGTCTCTATAGCCGATAGAGCGTTAGCCTTACTAAGTAAAAATATATTCTTTACTATTATCGATTACCTAGTTTTATTACTATCTATATATTTAATATATCTATTAATAACTCTACTAATCGATATCGAGTATAACTCGTAAGATTTAATACCGTTCCTTTAGTAAACTATCTAAGCTAGAGTCGATTATATTCTAATACCGAGTATAGAGTTAATAAGAGAGCTCTTATCTAGTTTTATATCTCTAATAAGTAAAATTCTAACTTCTTCTAGAAAGTAAATAGTCTATTAAATACCCTATTTATTTACTAAATATTAGTATCCTTCGGTATTAAATATATCTATTAATAGCTCCGCTTAATAAATATTATTATAATCTATTAAATTTAAGGCGATAAGCCTAGTATACCGTTTAAGTTCGAGTTAAATCTAGGTAATCTTCCGTCTCTCTACTATCCTATTCTTCTTCTATTATAGTATCTTCTACTTTCTATCGACTTTCTAAGAGATAAGTCGGATATAGCTATATTCGCTTACCTTAGGTTTGTTTACTTACTACCGGATTATTTACTTACTTTTAACTCTATCTAACTATAGTAGATAAAATTTATTAGATATAAGATAGATAGCTTAGTAAGGTTATCGGTTCGGAGTTTAGTTATAGTAAGTCTCTATAAAGAATATAGCTTCTTATTAGCGAGTAGAGTATATAGCTTCTTATTACTAAGCTTAGTTATATATAATATAAAATTATAACGGCTCCGATACTTAATTTAGTTATATAATTCTCGTATTCTAGTATAGGTACTCGATACTAGTACCTTCTACTATTAAATATATCTATAAATAACTCTACTAAACGAGGATCTATAGAACTAATTAAAATCGAAGGTATTAGTACTATATATAGCCTAGATAGGAGTTTAGTCTAGATAAGATAATAGAAGCTTATATTCTTCTTAGTTTATTTACTTATAGCCGGCCGTATAGTTAGCTATATAACCGAGTAGCGACCGAGTAATAGATAGACTATAGAGCGATAGTATATACGGCGTACTTTATTAAAGGCTTAAATAGCTAACTCGCTAGTTAGTATAATAATAAGGATAAGAGGCTCTATATAGATAGTCTAAGCCTATATATCGTAGATACTATAGATCGTATCTAGGTATAGTATCTAGAGCTTAGTATAGATCTAAGTATTAGAATATATAGTCTAGTTAGTAACCTAGTAGGAGATACTAAGGTAGGCTAAGTTATATAATAATAATTATATAACTTATCTAAGCTAATATCTTTTAGGTTTAGCTCTAACCTATAGAAGAATAATATATACTTACTATTCCTACTTTAGTTCCTACTATTCCTTATAGCTTCTATTATAGTTTATAATCTATTTATACCTATTAGTCCTCCTTAGCTCGATAGATTATAAGCCCGGATTTATAACTATAAGGTAGAAAGACTAAAGTAGTATAGGTTACTCCTAAACCTATAAATCTAGTTCTAGAAGGAAGAGGTAAAATAGGAAAAGAAGACTCGAAATAAACCTATATATATTATATAAAGAAGCTCTATATATCTAAGCTATAAAAGAATCTAGTAAGATATACTAAAGAGTATAAAGGGAATAGATAAGCCTAAGTTTTAAGTATCTTTAGATAAGCCTTAGATTTAGTACTTAATACTACTAATATTCTAACCTATAGATTATAATAGTTAGGAAGGACTTAAGGAAGTTATTTACCCTATAGAGCCGGAATCTATACTAAGTTTTTAGTAACCTTTAAAACTAATAGGCCTAGTAAACCTAGGGATCTATTAACTAAGAAAGATAGATATCTATAAACTATTATTTTTAGACTAAAGAAAGAGCTTGTTTCTAGAGTTTATTTAGGTTTAATTTATAGAGGAAATTATAGATTAAGAAGGTAGAATTAGTAAGAGAAGGGCTATATTAATCTTAATAAGAGAGAATTATAAATTATAGTTTAAGATTATTAAGATATATCTAATAAAGCTAAAGGTTAAATAGGTACTAGATAAAGTTATCCTTAGTATCCTAGTATCTATACTATCTAAGTATATCTTAATAATATTATTAGAATCTTTAGACTAGTTAATTAGAAGAGTAAGTTATAAGGTTTATAATATAATAGTATTATATAAAATATTTATCTATATTTTAGAAGATAACTAAGATAAATATTAAGAGCTTAAATATATAAAGTATTTATAGGACTAGGTAAAAGGGAAATATAAGAGGAAACTTTAAATAATAGGAAGAAGTTTACTCTAATAGTATACTAATTTTAATATAAAGGAGAGCTAGATAATTAATAAAGCCTAGTAAAGCCTAAATAGTATAGCTAGAAAGATAGTATTAATCTCTTTTTAGTTTAAGGATATTAAAACTAAAGAGAGAAAGGTTTAATAGCTACTAGTAGCTCTTTTAGAATTATTTAGTAATATTAGAGATAGGATTAATCTAAGATAAGATCTTAGCCTATAGGATATCCTTAGAATCCTAAGAGAGAAGTAAGAGTAGATAATAAGTTAAGAGATAGTAATATTTACTAAGAAAAGGAACTAGGTAGAAGGTATTAAAGACTTATTATATATCCTCTATAGAGGGAAATATTAGATAAGAGAATACCTAAATCTAGAAAAGGCAAAGTTAGCTATCTAGCTAAAGTAAAGCTATAGAATAGTAAAGAAATAATCCCTATCTAGAGCTAGAAAGGGATCTTTACTAAATAAGGAGTAACTTAAAGAAATAATAAAGAAGCTAAGTCTAAAGATATAATCCCTAGAAAAAAAGACTAGGAAACTATCTTCTAAGAAAGCCTATATAGTATAAAATATAAAGGAATCCTCTAAATTATCTATCCCTTTTAAGGAAGAAGATATTAATAAGATAGCTTATTTAACTATTAAAATAAAAGATAAGTATAAGCTATCTAAATAGCTACTTAACTCTTATACTTCTATCTATATAACTAACTAAGAATTACTCTTTAGAGATATAAAACCTCTTAAAAAGAAGAAGTAGATTAAGGTTAGAGATAGCTATCTAATAGCTATATATATTAGGAATATAGTTATAGATATAAAAAGGAGTAAGTAGATTATATTAAAAGATATTCTCTTTATATCTAGGCTTAGAGTTAATCTTATTTCTTAGAACTAATTTAGTAAGTAGTTTAGTATTTAACTACTAAAATTTATACTTTATTTACCTAATAGAAAGCTAGTTATCTAAATAAGGCTTTTAGGAGGAGTACTATTTATTAAGGAAATTAGCTAAAACCTAAATAAACTTATATTTATATATATTCCCTAGGACTTAATAAATAATAATATCTATACCTTTATAGTCTAGACTAACTAGGATTAGTAGGAGCTATAGTATAGAAGAGTTAGATACTTTAGAGAAGTACTACTAAAGAATCTTTATAAAGTTATTAACCTAAAGGAAAGAATTCCTATCCCTATAAAGTATTAGCCTTATAGAGTATATTCTCTAGCTAAAATAAAGAAATATAGAGGAAAGGAAACTAAGAGGAAGCTAGCTAGACTTTCTCTTATTTTAATTAATATCTATAGACTACTATCTATCTTAAGGCTTAGCTTTAAATAGTAGCTAGAGATTATTAATAACTTTTTAAGAAAGAAATAGGTATTTCTATTAAAATTAAGAGAAGATATAGTAGATATACTATAGGAATAGAGAAGAAAAGCTAAACTATAGTTAAGGAATTAGCTTTAGATAGTAAGAAGTAATAGAGTAAAGGAATTACTTATATTACTTAAGTAGTAGGAGAAAGAATCTAGAATCTTTTATTATATAACTAAGATATATAACTTAATCTAAAATAGAGTTATAGAAAGGTTAATCTAGATATCTAAGAAATATATTAGAGTAATACTTAAAGAATTAAATATACTAGTTAAATTCTAGCTAGAAGTATTAAATATTTATACTATTATAAGAAATACCCTTCTAAATAGGCTAGATATTAATAGGTTTAAAGTTTTATTTAATAAAGCTTTTACTAGAAAGAGACCTTCTATATTATACTTTAAGATTTAGGGATATAGAGTAGTTATATATATAGATACTAAATCTTAGCTAGTTAAGATAAGATTAGATAAGCTAATAAATAGAGAGAAGGATACTCTATTTATTAAATATATATCTAATATATCTAAGATATAGTTATTCTAGGAGCCTAATATAAAGGCTATAAGAGCTTATAATAATACTATCTAGTTTAAAAATAAGAAAGGAGAGGATATAACTTTAAATATTCCTAGACTTAACTAGCTAAGCTAAGCTCTAATTAGAAACCTAGTTAGTAGGCTAGTAAGAAAGAAGAAACTAGATCTAAAACTACTATAAGTTTAGCTATCTCTACTACTAAAGGATAAGGACTAATATTAGGTAATAGATAATCTAGAAGAAGAAAAAGAAAATTATAAATAGTAGGCTCTAAATTAGAGCTAAGAGGAATCTTAGTAAGATAACTAGAATATCTATACTTAGAAGGGGAATTTAAAGAGAAGAAGATTAATCTCTAATAAAGAGTTAAGAGAAGAAAGAGTTTATAGTATAATTATAAGATTAACTATATAGAAGAGACTAAGAGAATTAGAAGATAATAATTTCCCTAAAGCTAAATATTATAGAGCCTTTATCTATATAATAAAAGATCTAGATATAAGTATAGATTAGGTAGATAAACTTCTAGAGTATATTTATAAGATTATATTTCCTACTTTTATACTAGGGATTATATAAAGATAGGAGGTTCTAATTCTAAGAACCTACTAAAAAATAATATAAGATCTAAAATAGGATTATATATAAGAAGAGATAATCTAGAAAGAACTAATTATACTTAAAAGTAACTATATCTAGAATTAGATAGTTCTACTAAAAGGAGTAAATCTAGTTACTTTAAAATAGATATTTAGTATAAAGAGGCTAATTAGTAGAGTAATTAATAAGTTTAAAATAAGACTAGTTATAAGAGGGTTTTTCTAAAAGTTTAGAATAGATTTCTAGGAGATATTTATACTAATAGTTAGATATAATATACTTAGGGTATTTATAGCTACTATATATAAAAAGGATCTAGAATTATACTAGGTAGATATAAATAATATATTTACTAAAAGTACTCTATAAGAAGATATCTTTATAATTCCTCTACTAGAAGTAGAAATTCTAAAAGATATAGCCTTAAAAATCCTAAAAAGCTTATATAGCCTAAAATAAGTAGTAAGAGACTAGAATAAACTATATATCTTAAAGCTAGAGAGAATAGGATTCTACTAGTTAAAAGTAGATCTATATTTACTTATCTATAAAGGGAGAAACCTAATAGTTTTAACTTATATAGATAATATTCCTATTATAGTACTAAAGCTAGAAAATATTCTTTAGTTTAAGAAGGAACTAAGTAAAGTATTTAAAATTAAAGACCTAGATAAACTAACTAAAATTCTTAGGATAAAGCTTACTAGAGATAGAAAGAATAGTACTCTAAAGCTAGACTAAGAGTACTATATCTAGGAAAACCTTACTAAGTTTAGAATAACTTAAGAAATAGCCTACCTAACTTTATTACTACTTAATAGTTATAAAAGTCTAAGAAAATCTAATTTAGATAAAGAAAGGTATAATAAGACTAAGTACTAAAGTTAGAATAGTATATAGATATAGCTAATAATTATAATAAGACCTAATATTACTTTTACTCTTAGGAGATTTAGATTATATATATTAGATCTATCTAAGAGATATTTAAAAGTACTTAGGAAACTAGCTAGATACCTAAGATTATTCCTAAGTTTAGGCTTAATATTTAGGAGAGGAGAAGGAAAGCTAATAGGATATTTAGACTCTAATTATATAATAGATAAAGCTAATAGAGTCTTAATCCTTAGAAGTATCTTCTTTCTCTATAGATTACTAGTTTCTTAGATAAATAAGAAGTAAAAGTTAGTAGCTATATTAACTATAAACGCTAAGTATATAGTAATAAATATATATATAAAGTAATCTTAGTTCCTAGTAGTACTCCTAAAGGAGATAGACTATATATAGTTAGTAGGAGAATATTTATTCTAACCCCTAATTAAAGGAAATTCTAATATAGTAAATAAAATTAGATCTATTTAGATTATAGAAGATAATTAGGTAGCTTTAACCTTAGTTAAAGATACTTATACCTATAAGAGATTAAAATATATTAATATTAGCTTTAATAAGGTTAGAAACCTTTAGTAGTAAAGAAAAATTATAGTAGAATATACTCTAATAAAAGAGATAGTAGCTAATAGCCTAACTAAGCTAAAAATAGGGCTATAGTTCTAGGAATTTATTAAATAACTATAGCTTATATAATAACTAACTAGAGTAAAAGGTAGTATAAAAGGGACTATAGAAACCCTCTCTAAGAGTATTTCTATATATTCTATACTAGATCTAGGAATTAAATCTAGTAGGTTAGATATACTATACTAACCTAGAAGCTATTATATCTAATTAACTAGTTAAAATTCTTAATTAATCTTATACCTTTAATTAGATTTAAGGACTAACTATCCTAAGTAGGGATATTAGAATATATAGTCTAGTTAGTAACCTAGTAGGAGATACTAAGGTAGGCTAAGTTATATAATAATAATTATATAACTTATTTAAGCTAATACCTTTTAGGTTTAGCTCTAATCTATAGAATAATAATAATATACTTACTATTCCTACTTTAGTCTATACTATTCCTTATAGCTTCTATAATAGTTTATAATCTATTTATACCTATTAGCCCTCCTTAGCTCGATACCGACTAGTAATTCTATAAAGAGTTATCTAAAAATAATAATAGAGATATAGAGGAAGAGTCTTCCTCTAACTAGATCTTTTATACTAGTAAATTAACTATAAAGGTTAAAAAAGTAAGTTATAGAATTTGCTTCTATTTATATACTTCGGTTACTACTATCTATAATACTAACGTTCTTTATAGTCTAAGTACTCCTATAACTACCCCTTAGATCGCTATAGACGAAAATCTAAGAAGCGGAACGATAATTCTATATATTACTAGACTAGCCGCTTAAAAGAAGTAGGCTATAGAAAGCCTATATATAGCTAAGTAGTTTTATTCTTAGTAGGCGAATATATAGTCTTTTATTTAGTATAATATATCCTCTAGACTATAGCTAATACTAGTATAGGCTTTAATAGTTAGTAGCCGATACTTAGTAAATCGTAAGTAGAGTAAGAGATAGTTCTTATAGAAAACGCCTAGTAGTAGGTAATTAATATACTATTAAAAATAGGAGTACTAAATAATCGTAAAGAGTATAGTATAGATCTTAAGCCCTTAGGCGATATTCTATTTAAGGTCCGTATAATATATCCTCGCGTATTTAGTAGCTAATAATAATATCTATAGCTCTAGGAAAGTATTTAGTACTATTATACTAATATATACTTAGCGATCCGTTAAGTAGTATTATCGTTTATTCCTTCTAACTTACTCTACTTAGTTTCTAGATAGGGACTTTAGGATTAGGCTAGAGAATATCTTAATAATCTAAGTTTTAAATATCCTCCTTAATATCTAGTAGGCTTTAGTTCTATCTTATTTACTAATAGATACTAAGTCCTTCTATAAAGGAACTTCGCTTTTTTAGATAAATAATTATTATAACTATCTATATAGTATAGTATAAGACTATAAGGCCTTAGGCGTATACTCTCTATACTAGTAAATACTTCTAGCCTATATTAGCCTTTTTACTTACTAGCGTCTATAGAGTTATTTAGTAAATTCTTAGAGAATTAGAGAATACTCCTATTTCTTAAAGAGTTAATAGTAGTAAATATAGGCGTTTATATATATTAATCTATAAAGATATCGATAAAGCTATTAATAGCCGTCTCGCTAATTTTATAAAATAGTCCTATAAGCGGTAGACTAAGTTACTAGATAAATTAACTAAAGAGATCTAGACTTATATTCCGTATTTTAAGGATAGGAGAGGTTAGACTACTAATTTCTACCTCTATAGTAGTAACTTAACTACTATCGATAACTTTAATCTATTAGCGATATATAATATACTATTAGCTTAGTAGACTAGTTACTAAGCTCTAGGTCTCGATAACTAGGACGGTAGACGCGATCGACTTAATATTATATTTAAATCGGACGAAGAAGTAATATACTTTAATAAAGCTATAAGTATAGTAAATAGGAATAGGAAAGATATCTAAAGCTTCCCCTATCTAATATTAATATAATACTAAGTTACTAACCTAATAGTAGAACTATTATCTACTATTAAATATATAGAGGATAATAAAAGTCGTACTTTAAGCTCGTATAAGAAGTCTATTATCGACGAATCTAGTATAGTAAGTATAGATAGTAGCTATATATCTTTATTTATAGAGAACTAAGAAAATATCGTATCTACTAATTAGAGTATATTATCTACCTTCCTACTACTATAGAAGACTCTCTAAGCTAGTATAATAATAGCTAACTATAGTATTATAGAAGGGGATATAGCTAATAAATTCTAAGAGTTTCTATAGCTAGATATAGATACCGAGCCTTAGCTAGCTATATAGTATCTATTATAGAATACTATCTTAGAGGATATAGTAGGATAGAGTAATAGCTTAACTATATACCTTACTTAAGACTATAGCGATAATAAGAGTATATTAAGTATACTAAGATATAGCTAAAGAATATTAACTAGATAATAATCTTTAATAAAGAAGAATAGCGATTAAAGTAAGAGAAAGGATAGCTCTAGTAAGATAAAGATTAACTCTTAGTAAGTATAGATCTTATACTATATCGCTAAGCTAATATTATACGAAGTACTAGACATTCTAATATAACGGACGATAGAAGTAAATAAAATAAATTAAGGTAAGTTAGAGTAGAGCTTAGTATAGCCTATATCTTATACTTATAGATACGAAGCTCTAGCTCTAATATTCTAGAAGTATATTATCTACTCGAGAAGGCGGACTTAGTATCTATAGGACCTAAAGGTTCTAGATTATAAACTAAAGTTACTAAAATACTTAGAGAAGTAAAAGGAGCCTTTATAATCTACTAGAGAAAGTTAATCTATAAAGAGTATAGTAAGGAGTAGAAGTAATCTAGAAAGTACGAATCCTAGAAGTAGGATAAGCTATATCTAGATAAAGTATTTTAGTAGTATAATTAAGTAGAAAGGCGATACGTAGTCGAGATCTTTAACCTAGAAATAGATAGCTAAAGAGGAATATTATTCTAAATCTAGAGTATCTCTTTATAATATAATAGCTTATAATAATAGAATAGATATATCTATATCTAAAGAAGAGATTATAGAAGTAAGATTCCTTATATAGTCTTTAAGACTTATAATTAAACTAGATTAAAGAAAAGAAGATACTTAGATCTAATAAACGAGAGATTTAGAAGATATAAATAAGCTAGATTATAAGTAGGATTAAAAGCGCTAATAGAAATAAGTTAAGACGAGTCGCTTACGAGTTACTTATAAGAATCTCGCGACCGAGTTCGCGAGTAGTAAGTAGGCTAAATAGATAAGTAAAGAGAGTTACTTAGTCTACTTACTCTAGAAGTCTTCGTAATATAGATATAGTAGAGATAAAGCTTAATTAAGAAGAGTAATAGTAGTCTATAGACTTCTAATACTTAAATACTATATATCCTTAAATATATACTATAAGAGCTTATCTATCTTAAGGCTATTATTAAGAAGTATATATAAAGACTATACTTTATAATAGAGTCGTATTTCTTAGTAAAACGATCGATAGTTTAATTATTAGAGAATTATCTTCTAGAAGGATAACTTTTAAGCTAGATATTAATAGTAGATAGAATAAAATAATTAATTAAAATATTAAGTTTAGATAGTATTAGGAGTTATATTTATTATTTAGGTAAGTAGATAGTATTTCCTTAGTAGTACTCTTAGAGGAAGTAATAGTTTAGTAATTAGAAGTCGTACTATAATATTAAAAAGGAGAGGATTATTAGCTAGTAGCTAATTAGGCTTTTTATAGTATTACTTTTAGATATAGAAATATCTTTTAATAAGATATTAAAGAAGAAGCTAAGTAGATAGGAATACGACTAGTAGTAATAGAATTTAGTTATATTTTCTAAGCGATACTATATACTTAATATTAGTATACTACTACCTATATCTAACTACTATATATACGAGATCTATCTATTCTTACTTTCTACTAGTAGAATAATCTAATCTACTAAGTCCTACTACTAGCTCTTTTTATATATCTATCTATTCTAGAGTTATATAGGTTTAGGCTAATATTAATTACTAATATATTATTACTATTTAAATTATAAATATATAAATAGATAGATTATCTTTCTAAAACTATATTCTATCTCTATTCTTACTCTTAATATATATAAGAACCTATAATAAGCTAAAAGTCTAGAATATCTAGATCTACTTAGTAATAAGTAAGAACTAAGAATATATATATATATTAGATCTTAGCGCTAAGCCTTAATAACTAAGTATATCCTAATAATTATCTTTCCCTTCTCTATACTTTATTCCGAAGTATCTAGAAGAGATCTATATATAGAGTACTAAAAATTATAATTTATTATAACTTATACTAAGAAGCGACTCTATACTACGTCTTCGCTATATAGATCTAGATATTCTAGACTTTTAGCCTATTATAGATTCTTATAATTATATCTAGATCTATAACTCGAATACTTAGTAGTAGCGTAGCTTAGTTAGTAGAGGCCTAAGTCGCTCTATTTTAAAGACGCGTATTTAGTATAGATAGTAGCCTACCTTATAGTAAAACGTATAATCTATCTAGTAGGATACGAATACGTAGATTATATCTAAGAGACTAGGCTAGAAGTCGTAGTATAGCTATATAATTATCTAGTTTAGTATAGCTAAGTATAGTTAGAGATCGCTACGTAATATCTATAGACGCGTAGTAAAGATATAGTATAGAGTTACTCCTTAGTATAAGTTATAACGAATTATAATTTTTAGTACTCTATATATAGATCTCTTCTAGATACTTTAGGATAAAGTATAGAGAAAGAGGAAATACTTATTAGGACGTACTTAGTTATTAAGGCTTAGTACTAAGATCTAATATATATATATATCCTTAGTTCTTACTTATTACTAAGTAGACCTAGTCTTAATATCTAGTATTCTAGACTATAGATATATAACTCTAAATAAATAGTAATATACTAGATTACTATAAAGATATAGTTATTATTATAGTAGGCTACTTCTTATAGATTTATTAAGTATTCGTTATATATACTTAGATATATAAGATTTATAGAATATATTTTAATTATTTTCTTTATTTAAATAGAATTCTATTAATAAAGATTTTATACTATTAGATATTATTATTTCTTAAAACTTATAACTATACTTCTTTTTATAGCTAGAGAATAATAGACGCTAATTATTATAGTATTATAGTATAGATATAGATTAATAGGTTTCTTAAAATATACTATTAATAAACTTCTAGAAGTTTCTCTTCTATCTAGCTCTTTTAACTTACTATATAAAGGTCTAAAGAACGTAATATTTTCTTAGTTATAGATACTACTAAATATAGTTACTAAAGTACTTATAAATATACTTAATTATAGTACTAAAGATAGTAGATAGATAGTAGGATTTATAGCTAAAGATTAGTCTAAGAATCTTCTAAGTACTTAGAAATCTAAGCTACTAGAGAGTAAGATAGAAAGCCTATATAGAGTTATATTTATAATAGTTTAGCTACTTAATCTTATCTATTTAAAGTATAGTTATAAGATATAATATCTCTTCTTTATTAGATCTAAGTATCTATAGTAATTAGCTAAGTATAGTAATAGTAAAGTCTAGTATACTTCTAATACTTACTTAATCTTCTATATTAATCTTATAGATACTAATAACTAACTTACTTTATATATTACTTTATAAAGTTATTAGATATACTATTAAAGATAAACTTCTATACTTAGCTATTTATACTAATATCGATAGATAAACGATAGAGCTATTTATACTATCTACGACGTATAACTACTATAAGAGCTAATATTTATACTAATTTAGCCTTTTTATTACTATCTATTACTATAACGTAGCGATAGTACTTAGTATAGACTCGAAAGCTAGTAAGAACGCGAGAACGCGCCCGAGAACGCGATATCTATACGAGAACCTGTGCTATGCGGAAGAGACGGATACTATACTATTTACGGCTGTCTTGGCTTCCTATTCAGTTACTGGAGCGGCTGGTACGTGCGTTGTGGAAACAGGCTCTCCGAGTTGCGAAACCCTTCCTATGCTTCTCGAGCCGATCGATGCGTACACATTCAGGCTCAGGTGCGAAGCCATCGCGAGGAATGATAGAATCAATGGGGAGGGACATCAATTGAAGAGGCAGAAGCCCAGTGATCTGAGGCATAATAAGAGTGTCAACTGGTTTAGAGATCGAGAATTTGGAAAAGAGTGCGACCAAATCATAGGATTGCTCGAAGCGGGCATTGGCGAGCTTCCAGCATTGAGCGGATATTTTGTTCGCCGCCAATCGCATATGCTATGTGTCTACGACATACTTGCAAAGCACCCGCCTATGTGGAGAGCTATCGAGTCCAGATCCACTGAGCTGAACTGCTGTAGAGCCATCAACGCCAAGATACCACTGCGGCCGAGCTTCCCATTGCTTGTAGCTTCGTTTTCGTACCCAGATAATCCTTCATGATAGCCTCCCCAGCTGATTGCATATTCGGTGGCCGGATAGCATACTGAGTATGTATTGCGAAGAAGCCGCATCTGCAGGTACCTAAGACCTTAGGCGGACAGCTAGGACTACCCAGCTTGACTTAGTCAACACTGCTACTGGTTCCTACTCATAAAGACTCACAGCAACGACAAAAGCATAGCAAAGAGCTCATTAAAAGCTAAAGTATCGATGCGAATCTACGACATTGATTTACTCACAGGACTTGGCAAGAGTTGATCAAAACAAGTACCAACCAGAGATGACCACAGACACCATGACACCAGAAGCTTTCACAGCCAAGAAGTTCGACTATCTAATCATCGGCGGAGGCACAGCTGGCCTAGTAATAGCAGCACGATTGAGCGAGAACGGCAAGTTCAACGTCGGCGTCCTTGAGGCTGGCTACGACATCCCAGAAAACACACCAGCAGTCAGCGTTCCAGGACAATTCGGAGATGGAATTGGCACTGAGTACGACTGGAAATTTGAGACAACTCCACAAAAGGAACTCTCCGATCGAAAGCTTCCATGGCCTCGAGGGAAAGCTCTAGGAGGATCCAGCGCTCTCAATTTCATGACGTGGAATCGACCGAGTGGAGATGATCTTGATGCGTGGGAGAGATTGGGTTGTGAGGGATGGGGTTGGAGGGATATGCTGTGAGTGATATCAGATCCTTGGACCCGCGGGTGGGTGGCTGACATGGTGCTAGTCCTTTCTATAAGAAAAGCGAGAATTTCATCGAGCCAGATGCTCAGACCAAAGCACGATACAGCCAGCACTACGACACTGTCGCACACGGCAAAGGCGGACCTGTCACGATTTCGTTTTGTAAGGAGTACTCAGATGCGCACCAATTCTGGCACGAGTCAATGAACAATCTTGGAGTGGCTACGAATGAAGCACCAATGTCTGGTTCGAATACCGGTGCGTGGACCAGTTTCAGTGCGGTGAACCCCGAAACTGCGACTCGCGAGTATGCAGCATCCGCATATCTTGCGCCATCAAAGCATCGTGACAACTTGTCAGTCTTGACTGGCGCCACGGTACGAAACATCTTCATTGAAAAGGCAGATGAAGAGTGGGTAGCGAAGGGTGTGAGCTTCGAGCATAGCGGTTCCACTCACACGGTACATGCGTCAAGAGAAATAATCCTGTCTGCAGGAAGTGTGAAATCACCCCAGATCTTGGAACTCTCTGGGATAGGCAACCCTTCGATCTTGAGAAAAGCAGGAATTGAGTGCAAAGTCCACAACATGAATGTGGGAGAAAACTTGCAGGATCATCTGTGTAGGTGTTGCCCTCGAGACGTTTGGTGTCTTTATTTGGCTGACAAGAGCTGTGCAGTGACCGCAACCATCTACGAAATTGACCCTTCAGTCCTCTCGCCAGATGACCTGCGCAACGATCCTGAAAAGGCCACGGCAGCTGACAACGAATACAAGACGAGGCGTACCGGACTTCGAACATGGCTTGCCGGCTCATTTGCTTACATTCCCATCGAAACCCTCGTTTCCGGCAACAAAGATGACCTGGCAGCTCTAGCCTCTCGCCTTCCAGCACAAGCCGCAAGCGCTCGCGATCAAACCATCGCGAACCGCATCTCCAACCCCTCATCCAATCACGGCTACGTAGAATACATCTTCGACGTCGGAAACTGGAACCCGTCCACGCCCGTCAAACCGGGGAAGAAATATGCCACTCTCCTCCAAATCCTACAATATGCCTTCTCCCGCGGAAGTATTCATCTCAACCCCACCGCACCGTTTCAAGACCCGATCATCAATCCACAGTATTTCGAGAATGAAGGCGAGATCGATCTCGAAATCCAGATCCATGGAGCAGAATTTGGGAAGAAGATTCTTGAGACAGAACCTTTGAAGAGTTTCGTGAAAGATAGGGCTTGGCCACCTAAGGACGTGACGAAGGAGGAGTGGAAGGAGTGGATGTTGGCAAATATGACTACGGATTGGCATCCAGTCGGGACTTGCGCGATGGGGAAGAGTGTTGAGGATGGAGGAGTCGTTGATCCCAGGCTGAGGGTGTTTGGTGTGAAGGATTTGCGAGTTGCGGATGCTAGTATTATGCCTTTGCAGATATCGGCGCATTTGCAGGCCACCGTGTATGCGATTGGTGAGAAGGCGGCCAGTATGATCCTGGAAGATGCTGGTGTAGCTGCAGCATAAATTAAGACTATGTCAAGTGTTCTTCACAGCATGATTAAAACACTGATCGTGAAGCCTCCCGTAAGCCAGAAGCTCCCACTAAGTCTTCTAATGACGCTCCCAGCTGAGGTCGCTGTCGCTGCAGGACGAATGGAACTCGATGTCGCCTCGATTACGTTGTTGATCTGCCCGCTTGTAAAGCTAGTAGAAGCACTGTTTCTCGCAGGAGAGAACTGGATCGTCTCAGTCCCATTGACAACAATGCTACCGTCACTTGCGAGACTAATCACCTCTCCATCAAGCGTGATCGGCGGCCCACCAGCGAAGAGTGTCTCGCTCCCAATGATAGCTTCCTCCGTGGTATGGCCATCGCTGCCAGTGACTTCAGTCTCGAATGCGCTTAGAGTCAAAGACGGATTGAGCGACAAAGTTGCGACGCTTGGGAATGCCGAAGCAAGCAAGGTGAACACAATAGTCTGCGTTCCATCGACAGTCAGTTGCCCAGACCGGAATCGGATAACATGACCATCGACTGTTGCTACAGCACCTGGATCCAAGGTCGTTCCGTCAATGATCGCAAGTGTGCTGATTTGGCCACTACTATCCGTCGTGATGACCTCAGAAGCAAAAATTTCCGCAGAAGGCAGAGTCGCAATAGCTTGAGGCAACGATGTGGCTCCCGATTCGAAACTTTGAGTAGTTCTGCCGTCTATCACGACGTGGCCAGACTCGAAGGCAATGACGTGCCCGTCAATGATCGCAGCGGCTCCAGGAGTCAAGGTGGTCCCGGCCACGACAGCTTCTGTAATGCTGTGTCCTTCTACATCCGCACTGGTATGCTCGACGACGGATAGAGTGGTGGACCCAAGATCAAGAACGGCTTGGCTCAAGGTCTCGGAAGTTGGCGCTGTTAAGGGTATGGTCTCAATACCGTCAACTATCATGGCAGAGGAGCCAACTGAGACTGTGTGGCCAGCGATGATGATTGGAGTGCCTCCAGGCTGTAGAATCCGACTCCCAATTGCGGCTACCGTATGTATGACGCCTTGAGCATCGGTAACGAGGGCCTCTGATGCCGTGATTTGCGCGGATGGCAAAGTGATTGTGGCTGACGCGACCACGTTGGGCGTATGCAACGATGAATCTAGATCGTATATACTGCTACCATCGATTACGAGCCCACCAGGTGCCAATGAAACAACCTGGGTACCGATCGTAATGGCAGGACCGCCCACAGTCAATGTGCTGCCATCTACGATTGCTTGACTGCTTGCTTGACCATCTTGCGCAGTGCCGTCAATGGGCATAACAGGCACTGGTGATCCGTTGAGCGTTAGCGTTGTGGTCGGTCTTTGAGGTCCATCGGGCACCGGAAGTGTTTGGTGGCCGTCGATCACCACGCCATTCGTGGCAAGAGACACGTTGTGAGAGCTGAGAGTCACAGCGCTACCGCCTTGGACCATTGTATGACCCGCAACAATAATCTGTGTGGTCTGAACACCATTCCCACTTGTGACGACTGTTTTTGAGGCGGTGATGCTCGAACCATCGAGTGGTAGCACAATTGTCCCACCATTGTCCCCAGAGTTGCTGGCGGCAGGACTGTTCACCGCGATGGACTTCGTAGTCGGATGATTGGGTGATGCTTGAGGCTGTGCCGCTGTCGCGCTATTGCTCTTTGACTGATTCGGCGAGGGAGTCGGTGCGATCGGCTGTGGGACTGGGGTCGATTTGGGTTTGGGCTTTGGAGAATCAGCAGGCGCCGCGGGCGTTGTCGTTGGCTTCAGAGTCGGCAGAGTCGGACCAAATGCTGTAGTGACGGCGGTGATCACGGTAGGAGGATCATGTATGCCTGCAAGAATGGGAGCACAACTTGTCCAGGCTGGATCCAGACTTCTCAGCTCAGGCGGCACCGACATTGTAGGCAGCCAGCCGTCCATCCAATAGATTGTATCCGAATGTCGGTCGCTCACTGACCACCAATACATGTTTGAGAGCCAAGAGGTATCGTGTCCAAAGAAGTAGGCAGAAGCTGGATATGGGAATTCCACGTGCGCCCAGTTGTAAGGCTCAGCAGTCAATGTGAGGCTCACGTCAGAGTGTCCCATGATGTAGCTCAGCTCTTCCTGCCACGAGCCTTGGAACCCAGGCACATGTGCAACGACGCTTGATACTGCGCCAGGGTCGATGCCTACGATTTTGTCGTAGAATGCGCGGCCTACTACACCGGGTGCCCATCGCCGCCTGCGTGGCCTGGTGCAGCATATGTTGCTGTCAAAACATCGAAGGATAGGTAGACAGTTGGAGAAGTGAAGGTGTATATGGTCGAGTTGTATGCGTTGCCAGTGTATGTGTGGTATGCAAGACGAGTGCCATTACTTGCAGAGAAAGTGGTACCGTCTGTACAGAGGTCGCCGTTTCGGGTGTAAGGCGGCCAGTAGAAGATGTCCACCGTCCGAGCACCTATCGTGCAGGGAAATTGAGATGTCGGTGGAGGTCCTGTCCCACACCATACTTCCTCTTGAGTCGATGTACCTTGATCGGCAAACCAAGTGTTACAAAGGACAGGATTTTCAGGCTGGCTGAGAGGACAACCGTAGGGGATCTGATCATTTAGACCGCCGACTGTACTGTATTTGAGGCTCCACTCATCCCAAAGGCTTGCGCACGCCGAGCTGGGAATCGATGAGCACTCAGCTGGCGCCGTGCCGGAAAACTTTGGGGTGCTGCCATTGAAGACACAACTTTGGTGATAGATAGGATCCAGCTGAGATGTAGTCGTCACGTTGATGAAGTCGGAGAAGAAGTAGCTGGTGGAGAAAGGCTGCCAAAGAGGCTCGTTGTTGTTGAAGCGAGGGTATCCGTCGCAGAGAGTGTATACACCCTTTGTATTGATGGCGGTAGAATTCCACTCTACTGGAGATTGAGACATGCCAACTTCGCTTTCGGCATTGGCTCTCAAAGCAGCGTAGAAGCTGGAATTCGCCGCCCGGTAGGCATGACCTGCAATCTGACAGGACGATATCCATTCTTGTCCGAAACGCTCGCCACCGATGGAGACTGGTGGCTTCCAATCAGCTAGAGACAGCTGCGGACATCTCGAAGGAGACGACAGCTGAGCTTTGTTCGTGATCGTAGGGGGTACAGCAGTCCCTGTTGGTGCAGACAGCGTCCGGTTCGCTTGGTTCAATATTCCATAGCCCGCACTGGGCGCTGTCCAAGCATGATGAATCAGGGTCGAGTTGGAGCTTGTGTATTTTGGCGACGAAGCTTGCGAGGTAGTGCTGGAGTTGACAATGCTGATCGATAGCACCTGCACTGTTGACAGCCGAGATGGCTTCAATGATGCACTTGAGGTATTGCACAGCGAATTGCTTGAAGCTGCCGTGGCAGAGATCGACGTGGACAACGTCGTTGGGTCAATTGAGCCACCAGGAGAGATCCCTTGGATGATGTAGGAAGCAATCTTGGGGCTGCTGGAAGCTTGACCTTGAGAATGTGACAAGCTTATCGCACCTGAGACTGGCAATTTTCGGAAGATGATGGAACGAACCTGCTTGTAGAGGATGAGCTGACAGTAGTCGAATTGTAAGTAGCGTTCGCAAGATGTGATGATAGTAGGACGCTGCTGTTCGCCGCTGCCGGGCTAAGCGAACCAAGCATCCACATAATATGTAGAAGCAACATCATGTCGGCGCCAAAGCTGTGGTTTGTTCTCTATCAGTCGCGAAAGGGCCATTTCGACGCTTGAAATCAGTTTCATATCTGGACACTCTCTTCATAGCGCAGTGTTGCCTTCAGATTGTCACCCACTCACAACGCAAAGACTAAAAATGGCCACTCGCCCGAATGCTGTACTTCAAGCACATAGATGAAGGGACATATTCTAACCGCATCGCGTGCAAGGTAGCATTGTCACTGGCGAATAGAGGACGTTCCTGGGCACTTTCACGCATGTGGCTTTATGCAAAGCTGCAAGGCTTCCAGTAACGCAGCGTGCCTGAGTACTTCTGCAGGCACACAGCTCCGTCTGCAGATGGTCGAGACTGTGAGGCCGCCATAATGACGGGACAAATAGGGGCCATGTGCGGCTGAAGACACAGATGCCGTCTCGGTCTTCTGCAGCCTCGGGATATCGATCGCAAGGCCAATGAGAGGTCGCATGTCCAGATTGAGAGCAGTCGACTCGTCGTTGAGACTTGGAACAGCTGAGGGATGTTTAGTCAAGAGTGATGGTTATGAAGGACTGGAGAGTGAAGGAAGTGGCTGGCCGCCAAAAGTCTTGGCGACAACAAGCATCTGCCATCTCCTTCAAGCCAGCATCTTCCGAGTTTCCTACACTTCCGGACCATACATGAATGCTGTCGCGAACAACAGCCATATCATGATATAGCCGGCCGAAGTACTACATCTCATCAAGCAGTAAGCAGCGATAACTTCGATCTCTTAAACAATCCCCATGTCAGCGGTTTGTGATCGCTATGGCCCTTCAGAAGACCAGTAGCGAAGCTTCAAATACCGAATGATCGTACATATGCAAGCACGCCGATCCCCAATCGAAGCGACCGACGGACCTTGCCCCCAGGCCGATCTAGCATCTACGCCTCGACAACGATTTGAATCGAATGATCTCGCAGTATGATCACTCCAGGCTAGAAGCAGAATGCTGCAAGAGGCGCGGAACCAGCGTTATGCTGTGCCAGATGTCAACGATAAGATCGGACGCTTTGCTCGCCTTCACACATTCGCGTTGCTTTGCAAAATATGCCACATCCCAACTTGCGAGCGACCAGGTTTGGACATCGCCGAGACAACTTGGCTACTTCGAATTGATTCTACTGCTACGACTACACGCGATCACTCTGTATGCCGGCTAAGAGCTGCATATCGCGGATCGCTATCATGCGACAACCTACCAGGCCTTTAAGATCGTACTCGGCTTACTACAATGTCGGCTTACCTGATTGCGCGCTACATATATTGTTCACCCTGCTGAGACCCTTTGCCATAGTTGTGCTAGATGTTGGTCAGAGCCCTTGCTGCTCAGCTTTTCGGGGCCTGGAATTTGCAGCCAGGCTCAAGCGAGAGGTGTACCCTGGATGGCTGTCAATACCATAACGAGTACTCAATCGTGCCTCCTTGGTGCAATGCTCTTGTCTAGTTCCGCTTCGGCAAAAAGTCGAACGTCATATCATGCAGGACCCACGCAAACGCAGATCTCAGCCGCAGCGGCTCTTCACTCGTTCTTTGCTGTTACGACATGCAAATCACATGCGGCCCACGCTTTGTGACGGGAGGTTGCAACGTCCTCTGCTGCTGAACACCTGCTGGAAAGCTTGCCCAGCCAGACAAGGCATGTCTGTATCTCTACCGAGCCGCACCTGGACCGAGACTTCGCGATCCACCTCGCTAAGAAGGAAGTGGTAGCCAGCCACTGCAGGGTGGTCTTGAGCTCTTCAGAAGGCCATCATGCGCCTTATTAATGTCCACTCTCTGAAATTCAAGGAGTTCCTGACAGATGATGGTTCGCAACGACCCAATTATGCCATCCTATCCCACCGATGGGGCGATGGGGAGTCGACGTACAAAGATTGGCTAAAGGGACGCAACCTGGACAGTCCCGGTCATCAAAAGATCGTGCGCTTTTGTGCTCTGGTCAGGCATGCCAAGATCCTTTGGCCTTGCTGGTATGAGAATCACGAAGCGCATCCCAAATCTGAGGAGCATCAATTTGCGATCCACTTATGCACGATTGATTGGGTTTGGGTTGACACATGTTGCATCGATAAGAAGAGTAGCGCCGAGCTCTCGGAAGCGATAAATTCGATGTATGCTTGGTACGAAGAAGCTGTGGTATGCTTTGTGCATTTATCGGACTACCAATCTCAGCATGCGAGCTCGATGCTGAAGCAACTCGAGCTCTGCGAGTGGTTTACTCGCGGCTGGACTCTTCAAGAGTTATTAGCTCCAAGGTATCTCTGCTTTTGTGACGCTGATTGGCGGCCATTTGGTCATATCGGTGACGGCTTCAATGCGAAATTTGCGAATTTCCTCAATCCCAGTGGTAGTGCCTCCTTTGACCTAGTCTACACGGTTTCGAGGATCACAGGCATTCCTCCCGGCAACTTGAGAGGTCAAAGAGAGTCGCTCTGCGTCGCACAAAAAATGAGCTGGGCCTCTCGTCGAAACACCACCCGGCCTGAGGACACAGCTTACTGCCTCCTTGGACTATTTGGCGTCAATATGCCTCTGCTGTACGGAGAAGGCAGTCGAGCCTTCCGCAGATTACAAGAAGAGATTGTGAAGCAATCAGACGATCGCAGTGTTCTGGCTTGCGAACACCGCGAGGATCTGTTTGCAGACTCGCCCCAAGGTTATCGGGAGATACTCAGGTTGGCGGATTCGCAAGCAGATTTGCAAAAGCCTCCCTATACACTAACGAACATCGGATTGCAGATGCAAGACACACTACTCTTAGCGATTCGAGATACTACAATCTTGACGGAGAACGTGGAATATCTATTACCACTCGACGGAGGCATCTCAGCAAGCCGTCTTCAACCACTGTCTGAGACCGATGAAGGACGTATCTTACGCAACGAGCAGATCAGCGAGCTCTACAACGACACGGCGTTTCATTACATCCACACGCAGTCGTCATATGGCACGGAAGTCCCCACGAAGCGCGACATGTATGAATTAAAGAAGCGTGACCCGCAACACATCTTCAAAGTTTTTCTGGCACTGAGACGTCCGTTGGAACCGAGTGAGGAGCCCCGGAGCTTTCCGTCAAAAGGAACTCTGATGTTAGAGAAGATCGGGCTAGTAGCAGTCTCAGCCGATATCGACATGTCGTCGGCGTTTGAAGAATGCGTGATGGAGCGGTCTTACTATGTGAGACTCAGGATGCAATATCGGGTGCCTACGCGGCTTCAGCCCCTTCGCGTCTCACCGTGGGTCGCAGCAGGGCTCGACATGGACCTTTCACACTGATCCTCAAGTGGACAACGCGACTGCCATGCTGCTCACTTCGGCATTCCCATCGAAGACTTCTTCAAGTCGCTGGTCAGATGGAAGAAAGGTAGCAACAGAGACATTGTCACACGTGCATACGGTGCCGAAAAAATCGTCTTGGAGCGCCTGAGAAGGAGGTAAAGTAATGCTATAGAGCTCCGCGACACTTCGCGTCCTTGCATTGTTTCGCAACATGTGGGCATTTACCACTCCGTGAGCTTCTGGGTGCAGACGTTGCTTATGCTGGTCTGGCAGTATTGTCGCCAGGCTCTATGATGCGATCACAAGTCCGTTCCACACTGGGAACAGTGGAAACTCACGATAGCTGGTTCAGTGCACTTTAAGATCGATCGTGAGCGATGGACCTGCCTGTCAGACTGCTCAACGGTCAATTCCAGATTATATTGCTGACAGGACGTCAGGACATTTTTACAAATGCGCCGATCTGCCTCCTTCACTAAGGACGGAAGCGAAATCGAGGCCCAGATCCTCGAAAACGCGTATAGCAGTTGGCCGACCTCCTCCCCAAACGCCGCCTCCAGGATGCATAAACGGTCCCGTCAAGTACAATCCCTTCACCCCTGGGACGCGATACTGTGCCAATTCTGGCGTTGGTCGATTGACTCCCAACTGGAAAGCGTCCATCTGGCACCCACAGATATCACCATCGGGAAAGCTAGCCGAATCGCTATGGTGATCTAATGGCGTAACGATGTGGTAACTTTCAACAATGTCTGGAGTCGCATTGATCGCGAACTCGCCCAACTTGGTGAAAAGTCGTTGCGCAAATTCTTCCTTGATGCTCTCCCAGGCACGAATACCTCCTTGGGCTAACTCCGGTCGCGCCATCGCTACAATGTGCAATAAGGATTTTCCAGGTGGTGCTCGTGTGGGGTCTCCATTGGCAATATCACATCCTCCAACGAGGAGGGGATCCGCGAGCTCGCCTTTTGCCAGAGAGTCATAGCCGCGAACCACTTCTTCCAGTGTCAAGTTACACCAGGTATTGATAATGGAGGCGTCTGCCACCGGTCCAGCTTTGAATTTCAATTTCTCCTTCAAAGCCACGTGGATCACCACGATACTGAACTCAGAAGGGCGTACGGCGTCAGCAGCCCGAGCCAGGCTGGGGGCCAGACCTTCGACGAGACGATTCAGGTGATGGGGGTGAATCTGTGCCACTATAGCATCATTGGCCAGATAAACTCCTGAAGGGGTTTGCACTCCGCAGGCACAGCTGATACCGTCTCTCTTGGTTAAGATCTTGGTCACCTCGGTGTTCAGCCGGATCTGTCCACCATGAGCCTCGATGCAGTTTATCACCGCCTTCGTGAAGCTCGACCCTCCACCTTTCGGCACAGCATAGCCGAACTTCTCCAGCATCCCAAAGATGAGATACACATACAAGCCCGTTCCCTCCTTCTTCGGATGCGCCAAGCAGACCTCGCTAACCATGCGCAACAACCTTAAGAGATTTTATCATCCACGAAATGTTTCTGTATAACGTCCAACACACTGCCTTGCGATGCCCAAGCGATTTCTGTCTCGATACCACTAGCAGCAATCTTAGCCGTGAGATCGGCAGGTGGTTCGAACATGGCCGGGACGAAGACGTCACAAATAGCAAGAGCAAGATCGGAGAAGGTTGTCCACGCTTCCGCATCGCGAGACGAGAAGTTTCGAATCATATCGATGGTCTTCTGACGATTTTGGTAGAAAGCCATCACACCTTTCACAGCCTCGTCACGGATGACTGTATAGCATGGCTCGATATTCTTGTACTCGAGTCCATATTTCTTTTGCAAGTCGAGTTCGTCCTCGGTGATCATTGGGTTGGCTAGGATGAGGTGATGGATTGCACTATGTCTCTCGGAAGAGAATCCTGGTGAGGTCATTGGCATGCTAGCCACGCCTCCGCCGGGGTAAGACTGCTTTTCCAAGACGAGGACTTTCTTTCCTGCCTTGGCGAGGTAAGCTGCTGCTGTCAGGCCGTTGGAACCAGAGCCGACGACGATGATATCCCATCTTCCTGCTTCCTTGACTGTGTTGACGAGGGGCTGCGGCATTTTGCTAAAGTGTGTTATCAGTCCAGATGATGGAAGACTGCGGGTGGTTAAAGAAGCCAGTTGGATTGGGGATTGGTGGAGGCTTAATATAATTTGCCAGCATCACGACCATCGTCATGAGCCAGCATCCGGCTTTCGGATCCGGTGAGGGAACTTCTCCGTTGTGATCATGAGGTGAAAGTGGGACAAGTGATCAAAATGGATGCAGCATAGCATCTCAAAATGCTGAGATCCGGCGCCGACGCCCCATCTCGCCCCGCACCAACTCACACTCATACACGCCTTGGAGAAGTGCCGGTCCTTTTAGCGCTTCCAAAACCAAGGTAGGATGGTGTCTTGGTGTCACGTTCTCAAAAATGTCTTCTTGGACCCCCAAGTCCTTCGGGATCCCGAACGCCAAGCAATGAACAGGGATGGACGTCGGGATCCCGATACACAGGTGATCGAATCAGAGCAGCACCTTTCACTTCGCTGCACTGAGCATCTGCTTGGATCAGCATTTGAAAATGGCACACTGCTATTCTTCTTCATACCGGGCTCGGATACGATACCATCCGTCGCGGCGATTGCGTGTATGGTTCTGGGTGTTGCCTCCCGACCTGTTGTATACTTTCCGGGGCAAGAGCAGGAAGACACTCACCGATTATGGAGAGTACGAAGCATTGACAATCACACAACAATCTGGATTCTCGTCTCCATACCCTCACAACGCTCAGGGTCCATCTTCGTTCTGCAGCATGTCTAACAGCATTCTCCCACTGCCCGTAGCAACGGGAACACCACCCGCGGACGATCCAGATAGGCCTTACGCGATCTTCAAAGATGTTTATATCCCTCTCCGAGACGGCACGCGTCTTTCAGCAAACATCTATCTCCCATTTTCCACCACAAAATCCGGACGGCCAGCTCCTGCTATCGCCAGTCTCGGGCCCTATGGCAAAGACATACAAATCGATGACTTCGGGTTGCCAGCGATGGACATGTATAAGACAATGTACCGAGACGTCACTCCCAAAGGCCCTGACTCATGTTTCGAGGTTTTAGATCCTCTTGTTTGGGTATGTTGAATGCCATCCCAAGATCAAGAACCTGTCTGACAAGCAATGTTACCCAGACCAAAGAATTCAATTACGCTGTCGTGCGAGTCGATTCCCGTGGCATAGGAAAAAGTGAAGGCCGACTAGACCCATTTGGGTACGAGCGAACTCTAGAGATTGAAGACGATGCTGAAGGTCAAGGTAAGGTACTTCTTCCACATCCATCACTTGCACACTATTTATCAAGTAACGGTTAAGACCTCTACGACGTGATCGAATGGATCGGAACCCAACCCTGGTGTTCTGGAAAAGTCGCCACTGCTGGTATCAGCTATTATGGAATGATAGGGTACTGGACCGCAATTCAACAACCACCTCATCTAGCAGCTATAATCTGTTTTGAAGCTGCCGCAGACGTGTACCAAGCATCCCGTCGAGGAGGAATCATTGGCGTAAATTTCCAGAAAATGTGGTTTGAGATGCTGGTCTTACCACGACAGCGTGGTTATGGTAGTCTTTCTGAAGAAGAACTTGCTGCAGCGCGAGCAGATTTCGTGGCCAGAATCTCAGACTCCGAGTATCCGACTGGCAAGCTTTGGAAGATTTTGAATGAGAAACGAGATTTCGAGAAGATTGTCGTTCCGATATTTTCGGCCGGGAATTGGACAGATGCGGAATTGCATGGGCCGGGAAATATTCTGGCTTATAAGTCTGTCTCTTCGAAGCACAAGTGGCTTCAGATGCATACTGGCAATCATATCAAGAACTTCTATGAGCCGGAAATCATTCGCCGCCAGAAGCAGTTCCTTGACCATTTCCTCAAGGACGATCATGAGAATGGGATGCTGAAGGTGCCTTCTATGCGCTTTTGGATTAGAAGCACCGATCCGAATAATGACCATTTCCGTATGGAGGAGAGTTTCCCACCAGTAGACTCGACGAATATGGATATGGTTTTGGGAAGAGATGGCGTACTTTCCGTTGCAGACGGTGCAGACACTGAGGATGCATCGCCACTCAAATTCGCCGGCCTCACGGGACGTCTCATTTTCAACAAGCCAAAACCCTTCGACAGAACCGTCGAGATTCTCGGCTCGCCCTATCTGAATATCTCCGTGTCTACGGATGCTGAAGACATGGATCTTTTCATCTACTTCCGTGCCTTCTCGTGTGACGATCAAGTTGTGCATTTACGTGGTAATCACGATGAAATGCAGTCGAGTTTCGTGCGAGGATACTGGCGCCTTTCGCATAGAGAGGAGAATATCCTGAGGGGTGGCATCCCGATCGTTAGGCGTACGGCCGGCTCGCATGTCGAGAAGGGAAGAGTATACGATGTTATTGTACCGTTGCTACCGACTTCTTTTCGATTCCTGCCAGGAGAGAAGTTGCAGCTTGAGATAGGCGCGACCAATGAGGAAGACACGATTGGACCTCTTCGACATGATGGTCCCGAGAGATCGCAGGAAAGATTCGGTGGCACTAATGTGGTGTTCTCGGGTGGGAGATTGTTATTGCCTGTGGTGCACCGACATAGTTGATAAGTTGGGTCGAGATGAAGTTTGTCGGGCGCTCACAATGTTATGTAGCATTTTTAGGCCGTTTACAATGCCACCCGCTCAGACTTCCCGCTTCAATGCGCTCATCGCGGTCAAGAGAGGGCACAAAACATCCAGCATGGCGATGTAGCACGTTTGAGGGTTGGATCTGAATTGTAGCAAAGCTACGATCTCCTTCATCATGGCAGGGATTGAGCTCAGCGGTATTTCAGTCCCATCCATATGAGAACTGAGTACGGCCCTCGATCGCCCTTGCAGGATCCATCTTTGTGACGCAAGTGATTCTGGGCCATTCAAGACCTAGATTAGATGTCAGAAACTCACAATGCAGTCATGAGGGGCGGGTGCTTGATAGATCGTTAGAATGCTTGCTGCACTTACTACACTTTTGGAGCCTTCAGTAAGCGGTGCAGCCAGCCCAGAGATCGCATCCACTGTGTTGTGCTCGGCACTGTCAATGGGAGGCGAAGAGAACTGGGCATATGTCCAAAGACATAGGGCAGCATGGTAAGCGGCCACCAAACAGAAGTCGTGCATTGCGACAACTGACCGCAATGCGCGGAGAAGCTGTGCAGCATGCCAAACGGCACGACGTGCACAGATTGTATCACTCCATTTCCTCAACTGTTCTCTTATCGGACCTCTTGAGCCGGAGTCCTCGTCGCACAGTAGTTCCTCCATCAGTTCTACAGGCGCATGAGAATGCACGCCCTGAAAGTTCAACATTAGGGTACATCCGTGCGTCGATTCGGGAGGTAGATCTTCGAGAATGATTCGCAGTGTTTGGATCTTTCTCGCTGTGATGCTATCGTCCGAAGTTGGAAAGCATGCAAGAGCATGAGAATTTTCAAACTCTGCAGACGCAGTAAAGGCTCGGCGTTGCTCATCTTCCCATGTCATCGCGACAAGACAGAGGCTGGTCACGTCCAAAGCTACGCTTAGGTCCACGGCGTGTCGATTTGAGACCAGCTTAGTAGGATCTTGGATGACATGGCGGACTGTGAGCTTCATCGCAGTTGCAGGTATCGCGAGCGGGTCCATCATAAGAGCTTTCCATTCTTCGGCAGACTGTGCCAGCCACAAGCTCCTCGGCGCAGGCAGTGAGAGACGAAGCTCCGAGTACGAAAGGATCATGCTCTTCATACCCCGTGCAGCGTCGTGGGCGCAGTGCACGTAGCAATGGAAGGCCAGCCTATATAAGTCATCAGCTCCATGACTGAGCCCGAACCTTGTTTGTGTTCAGTCATACCGTCTCCAGGATTCGTTGTGAGCCCAGGCCCGCCATTTGTTTTCCAGTATGGATCCGATGTCCCCGGCGTAAGGCCTGTTTTCGAGACACTGAACGTCTCCGAATCGCCCAGCACTTCGTATCATCTACAATCAATGGTCAGACCACAAGCGGCTCAATATCATTGCGTAGCTGACGTACAGTGCATAGAGTGCCGGCTATGCAAGCTGCAACTTCGGTGTCTCTCTTCTCACCACTCCAAAGTTCAATGTCAAGCTGTAGGGCAAGAGCCTGAAGAAAGTCTAAATTTCTACAAGAGGCACTCAATTGATCACTTAGAGACGTGTCAGTCAGTTTATTGTAGATTGAGAGCAGCCAACAGACTTGATTGTATAGCGCCCGACGCAAAGCCTCTGCGACAGCGTGGCCAAACTTCCGCGCGATTGGATTTGGTAAACGTACAGCACTAGCGGCAATCATAGCTGCAAGGAGTGCTGTTCTGCACGATGAAATCCGTATGGTCGGGCCATGGATGAATGGGTGACATTTTGTCTGATGCTGGGCGAGAAAACTTCTGACTAGTCGGTCGAGGTCTTGACTTTGAGGGAATGCATGGCCAGTTGCAGGAGTCTGTTCCTTCGAGAGACCGCGCAAGACCAGATCTAGAACCTGATCTCGAGCTTGAGGAGTGACACGGCTCAAACCTGCCCGGTTCTCGTCCCACAGACATGACGGTGATAGAGGTGTTGATTGCGAGAATGCGTCATTGTCTACAAAAACATCTCTCGGCTCCGGGCTATGGTTCCTGCTTGACGGAGGCGTCCAAGTTCCAAGCAGAGCTTTGAATACCTGCGATAGTGAAGAATTTCCTGTTTTCGCATTGCTCGCAGATGGCAGTCTCTGTTTCTCTGTCTCGCCATCGTCTCGCTCACAATAAGCTTCAATACAATTTGGCTGAAGAAGAGGGTAGAAGTCCAGAAAAGCAGACTCCCAAAAGGAATCCGTTGCCTCGCGATTGTCGGGTCCAGTAATATCCTGTAAGGCTTTGAGCCATGAATCGAAAGGGTCCCTACTGTAGCTCATATCAGTTCTGACCGATTGCACAGTGCTCAACGGGTATATTGCTTCGTGGACGGGCTCAGCGAAGGGTTCATTCTGAGATCCATCGCCAAGGACTGGGCTTGCTCCCGCCAGGCTTGGTCGCTGTCGTTGCGTGGGCAAGGTCAAGTGAATGTCTTGTAACGCCGGTTCACGTTCTTTCGGACGCTCCGTAGATGCCTCAGACTCTCCCAGGGTGGTCGGATTGGAGATAGTTCGTAGTTGCGATGGATGTTGCTCGGACGATGCCTGCGAAGCTGTAGAGCGGTCACGCCTTCGCTTTGCTCCCGTCGTGGCTGGTGTCAGATACTCCGTTCGCTGCTCTTGATATATTACTGAGCGGATACAAGGCACATTCCGCCTGCAACATCGTGCGCAAACACGCTGGTTATCGCATCGCAACTTCGACGCAGCGCAAGCATGACAGGCTTGGGACGCACGTGGGCCAACGGTATATTTTCGCCTCTTCTGACTGCTTGTCCGCTCGTGTGGCATTGTTGCAATTGCTCATGAATGCAAAAATGTTCGGTATCAGCCAGTTCGAAGTAGCTAGTGGCCTGCAATTTCCACCAAGAATTCCCATGCGTAGTCTCAATACTGCCTGCGAATGCTGCGCGTATATCTCAGCGCTAGCCACTACAAGAAGGCTTCTACCGGAGTATCCGGTACCGATCGCAAGGTTATGGGCGGGCAGACACGCCAAGGCTGACATGGCAAGGTCACCGGACGAGTATGAGGTAATTGTTGGTACCGGCTTCGCTCTCGGCCTGATGTTTCAGCACAACAATTACTATGCTAATAGTTGGCAAGATGGCGATCTCACGCGGTAGAAAGACCTTTTCCTGTATAAGATTCACGTCAAGGTGAAGCTCGTCTCCCTCAACTGCATCTCAAATTCTTTCTTCATCAACTCTCTTCCACAAATGCCATTCACATACGCATATCCCATAAAAGCCCAAGTGCCTCCATTTTCTGGCCTCAAAATAATCGGCCAATTTCCACCATAAATTAGACTGATCAAATCACCTTTCCTCAAGTCTTTATGTCCTATCCCCACGAATCCGGATTTGGTGATGAAGAACGTGTCGTCCTTACTCAAGGATGAAAGGTAAGCTTTCCATAAGCCGTAGCTGCGATAGCCGAGCGATTCACCTCCGAAACGCCGGGTCCAGATGCTGAAAATGCGGAGGGACCACATCTTCATAGTCTGCTTTCGTTCGGGTGACGAGGCAGGGCGAGGTGGGAAGGGGGGTCGAGTGTTTTCACTATAGCTGGATCCTTCAGATGAATCAGAGGGCCGTGAAGGACGAGGTGGGAGGGGAGGCCGTGATGCTCCGCTAGCACTTGAGCTCTGCGATGGACGGCTAGGCAGTGGTGGGCGCTGCATTCGTTCTCTCAGTGAGTCGTAGGGATTGGTTGATATATCAGTGATCAGACTCCAAGTTTTCTGCTCGTCGGGAGTGAGGAGGATAGGACAATTCCCAAATAGGCTGAGTGGTGATTTGGCAAGATCCGTCACGCCTTGCCAGAATTCTTCGAAATAGTCTCCTTTATCAGTCTCGAAGGTGTGAAGGATGGTGTCGAATTCAAGACCACGAAGAGTGAGGCAACGAGTCTGGAGGTTGAGTGATACTTGCGCTTCTGTTTGAGGAAAGGCCTGACACCAGGGTTTAGGAGGCTGGGAGAAGAGATATTTGCTCATGTCTGAGCTTGCGAACCATGCGCTTTTCTCGGTCTTGTAAGAGTAGCTGAAGTCAACGCTCCAGGAAGGCAGGTCGATCTCACTCCTTGCGCTCTTGACAAACTGCAGTATATGAAGATTCTGATTTGCCGCAATCGCTGCGTAGGTTGCTTCCATGTAGAGTCTGTCCAGGTCGATGTTGTAGTCCACGGTGATCAAGTCACTTTCGCTCTCATCCAGAAGGCCAAGCAGTGCATACACCTTGTCTCTTGGGTCGCTGGATTGTGTCTGCGCCCATGTCCAGCCGAGTGAAGCCAGGTCTCCGTTGTTTGCCAGATACTTTGAATTGCTGAAGGCGTAGAAAGGTGCGCTGACGCGCTCGAGTGGACGATCTACATCTTTGTCTCCTTCGCGAATGCCTTTCCAAGATAGTTCTCTATCTTCTTTGACTTTCTTGCCAAGACCTACCATCTCCGACCAGCGCATTTCATGATCTCCGAAATAAACGACAGGATCTTGTCGAGCCATCAGGAACTCTTGCAATACCCAAGCCCTAGTCCACCACGACGGTGTAGCAGTGGATATGACCTGATGCAGCAGAGCTGCAAGCGCGGTCCTGAGCTCGCGGCCGCTCAGCCCAGAGCGGTCTTGAATTAAAGTGTTGTCGACATCGCCAAGCCATATAAAGACATCCCATGCGAGGCTGTAGATGCTACCCATGCTACGGACCTGTGCGTTTCGTTCGTTAATATCATGTTGATTTAGGCACAGGGCGTCAACCCATAACCTGTAAGTTCCGGTCGCGACTCGTATCCGCCGCAAAGCATTGAATAGGTTCTTGGTCACGGGAAATCCTTTCTGTCCTTGCAAAGTGATGTGCTGATGATCATCCCAAGAACCCCAGGTGTAGCTCAAGGCGTTGAAAGCTGGGCTTGCAGACTGCGCAGCATGAGCCTGAACGTGATTCGTTTGAACTTTCTCTTTGTGTGCGTTGCGGTATCTGGTCGGCGCCCATTCCCACAAATCACGTTTTGTTTGGGCCCAGGTGACATTCTTCGCAAAGTAATCGACAAATGATGATGTAAACATATCGCCCGTGATGTCGCGCTGCACCGTCTTGGGTCGGTTGCGTCTCGTTTGCAAGTCCACGTCTTGAATAACCAGATTGCAGCATATCTCATCATCATATGCTCCGGGAAGAACCTCGAGCACCCGTATCTGACAGTCAGGCTTGATAGGTACATCGGGATATATGCAGTCCGGGACAGCTGTCAGACCGGAGGGCTGGCCCGTGGCCGTCCGATGCTCGACAGGCTGCTGTGGACTTCCATTCTGAAACGCTGAGTGTGCATCAAGACTCAAATCCATATGCGCCTTGTAGTCCAGGTGGTTTGAAGAGGCCATGGCATGTGTAGTCGGCAAGGTCATAGTAACCAGTCCATCGAAATGTGCAGTTGACAGCCTGATATGTTCGCCTCCTTGTCAGTACGCATGATGGCCTGATATCTTGGCGTCCAGCCTCAAGCACGAAATTAGTGAACACCTGGAACGTGGCGTCTCGCGTGCGTCGCTGTCGCGTTACTGGCGCCTGGAGCTGGAGAAGCCTCTGTCATCTTGAAGGAAAAACACCGAACTTCGTGTGACCGCACTCGCGTGCTCCGTAGTGCCATCTTGACGACATTCACGCAAATGCATCCAGACGCTCAGGGAATGATCTTGCGGCGAGTTGCAGGCTGTACCAAAGGTGGCCAGCGGATAATGAACGCATACTGATCATAAGCTTCTTCCAGCATGTCAGCAAGTCTCGGTCTCTTTCAAGAGTTGAGGTGTATGATAAGCACGATATCATATGTCGTTGTGAAGAGGACTGAAGGTCGAAGCGAAGCTCTCCACTCTCCGGATTCCGGATTCCGGGCCCACCTGCATGAACGGCATGGTCTTGGCGCGTGTCATCCTGCATTGCCGCAGCTCGTGGCAGGCAGGCACAAGTGAACTCCACTTCGGACGAACTGCCATTCGCAGACGGAGTTGATACTACACAGTAGGCTGATATGCTGTGCTTGTTGGGTGTTCTAGACTCTGCTCTGCACTTACACAATATTTCGCTCGCACAGTCTTTTCACAAAGTGCAAGATGATAGACGATCGATAAGTTGCGGCAGTGAAGCTACACACGGCTGGACGCGGCATCAGAAGGAGATTGGAGGACAGGAGCAGCGCGACACAGCATACTCGTCTCAGCTTACAGTGCACGCATAGTGGGGCACAGACTTCGCAGAGCATCGCATTAATAGAGCCTGATGGCTCGCAAGGCGAGACAGAGAATCAGTTATGGTGAGTGAATGCACACTACGAAGCTATGGCCGGGCGAAGGCATACACAGATACCCAGAGCAGGGCGGAAATTGACAGTAGCTCGTTCTCACAGTGCTCCCACTCGCCAACTCGGCTGGAGGACATCGGCTAGGTGTCAATGGCCTCGCAGTAGACCCGACCAATTCCTTACTCTATTCCGGTGGTAGAGATGGAGTGATATGTGCTTGGGATACACACCTCAACCTTCAGAACGCGACTCCACCCGAAAACGATGCGAAAGTGCCAGAGTCGCCGGCAACGACCCTCCGATCGCAAGTGCAAGCCCATACACATTGGATCAATGACATCGCGCTTGCCCAAAACAACCAGGCGTTGGTATCCGCATCGTCGGACATAACTGTGAAGCTATGGAGGCCTTCAGCGTCAGACGGTCTACCACCGCAGACGATAGGCTTGCATAGCGACTACGTGAAGACGCTGGCTGTGCCATACTCGACCTGCGACTGGGTGGCAAGCGGGGGCCTGGATCGCTATATTAATGTCTGGGATCTGAGTGGAGCAGGGCAAAAGCTCAAAATCAATGTGGCCGAAGATGAGGTCAGCAGTCTGCTCAGCAAGGAGAAAGGCAGTGTCTATGCGCTGGCGGCGACAAATTCGCTGTTGGCAAGTGGAGGGCCTGAAAGCACAGTGCGAGTATGGGACTGCCGAACAGGCAAGCGAGTGACCAAGCTGGTCGGACACACAGACAACATTAGAGACATTCTCGTAAGCCAAGACGGTACCACGATCATGACTGCGAGCAGCGACAGGACTGTGAAAGTCTGGAGCACCATCGCTGGTCGATGCATGTTTACATTGACCATGCACGATGCGAGTGTGTGGTCGCTGTTTTCCGACGATCCAGACATGTCTGTCTTCTACTCCAGCGACAAGAATGGCTTGATTGCCAAGACCGATACCCGAAACACGATCGAGCTTGATGAAGGATTGTCAGTCGCACTCTTTCAAGAGCACGAAGGCGTGCACAAGGTCGTTGCTGCTGGCGATTGCTTGTGGACAGCGACTAGCAGACCGAGCATTAACCGATGGCGCGATATCAACACCACGAATGCGGACATTGACATTCCCGAAGGGTACAGCACACATCACAGGCTCAGCTCTGCGACTGCACGCGCCAGAGTACCAAGTCCGCCAGTGCAGACACCGCATCGGCCATCTACCGGCAAGCGAAAAATTCCGCTCAAGCATGTGCTTAGGCTTAGCAACACTGTTCACTTTCCAACACCGATTAGTCCTCCTCCCGAACCAGAAGGCTCTCCACCGCAGAGGCGAGCAACATTGGAAGGCCCACCTGAAGGCATAGTGTCATTGCCGATTCGTTCACAGCCAGAGTACTCGATTGAAGGACAGAATGGTCTCATCAAGCATGTCATGCTTAACGACAGGAAACGAGTGCTGACTAAAGATACTGCTGGCGAGGTACTGATGTGGGACCTGCTAAAGTGCGTGCCTATACGATCATACGGAAAGCGACATCTCGAAGATGTTCAGAATGAAGTAACGACAACCGCTGTGGTCGCCAATTGGTGTACTGTGGACACGAGAACTGGTAGCGTTGCTGTAATCTTGGAGGAAAATACCTGCTTCGATGCGGAGATGTACGCCGACGAGCTGGATCTCGAGGAAGGCGTAGAGTATCGAGAAGATCAACGCATCAACTTGGGCAAATGGGTGCTGAGGTATTTGTTCGACAGTCTGGTCACAGAAGAAATCAAGAGAGATGAAGTGTTCCGGAATCAATTGCTCGCCAACAAAGAGCAGCAGCGGTTGCAGCGGTTGCAGCGCGAGAACGCGCCCACAAGCATAGACTTGCCACAAACAAGCCTTAATGGGTGGCACACCGACGCCAATGGCAGTCAATCGGCATCGACAGTGCGGCCAAGCACAAATGGCACTCGAGCGCCGACTACGCCTGGATTCAATATCGGCCTCGCAACTCCAGCGATCACAGGATCTCCGGCAGCGACAAGAACAACCCCTCAGCTACCTCCCACAGCAGAGGAAGGCGCGCCCTTGGAGCAGCGAGTCTCGTCACAATCACAGCGCAAGTCCACTGACCGATCGAATGACTATTTCTCGACATCGCGTGTACCAAACACAGATCTGACTACACCTGGTGGCACATCACAACCTGCGGTAACACCAGGCGAAGGTCAGGAACCTCAAACGCCATCCGGAGAGAACCCACCTGGAAAGGAAGCCGCTACGCCAGGCAAGGGTGGTCTCTTCGGCAAGAAGTTCAAGATGAACATGTCATTTGCAGGGATGAGTAAGATCGGACGCACGACAACGAATACCACCGATAAGCCAGCGCCTGTCGAGGAAAAGGAGAACGAAGCTGATAAATCAGACACACACTCCTCGAAGACATCCAACAGTAGAGTCGTGGATGACAATCTGCTTGGAACTGTGCAAAAGATCCGCTTCGCTTATGAAGACAGCTTGCACAACCAGATCCAGCAGCAGCAAGCCCACGAAAATGGTCTGCCAGTGCCGAAGGCTGAGATCGAGCTTCCGAGTGCCATTCAGCCCAGTCTCCCAAACGAGACGCCGGTGCTTAGACCACCGCCAAACACCACAATCCTGATTCAGGAAGACCGGCCCGAAGCTGGTGGCGTAGCAGATCTCTTCGAGGGCACAGTCGGTGGACTCGGCGAGATGACTGATCTGGTGGAGAAGACAGCACCGATGTGGCTTGGTGAGGTCCTTCTGCGCAATCAGATTCCTGTCAAAGACGTTGTTAAGATCAGCTTCATTCTGGAGCCTTGGGTCGATCCTGCCAGTGGACAGCCAACTCTACCTGCCATCGCTTCTGATGGCAATAATCGCTTGAACGCCAATAGAATGCTGCGCGCGAAGAAGATCTTGGCATACATCGCGGAAAGAATAGAACCTGCGCCAAAGGAGGATGAGGAGAGACCAAAGGCTGAAGAGTATCTGGAGTTGTGGTGTCAGGATCAGGTAGGTCTACAACGTACTCTTCGTATTACAACTTGCTAACGTTTCTGATAGCTCATTCCACCCACCATGACTTTGGCTAGCATGCGAACACATATGTGGCGAGGAGGACAGGATGTCGTTCTTCACTATCGTGCAAATGGCAAGAAGCCAATTTTGCATGCGCCGCTGGCCAATTCTGCGATACCCACGAGCACCAAACCACCCTCGACGGGAGGAGAGGCATAAATGGTACGTCGGATTAATTACGTTTGCATACAGCTTAGGCAATTATGCCTGCTCAGCTTGAGTGGTCATAGACCGGGAAGGGCAATTAGTGTACATGGTTGACTATCCAGCTTGAAGAAGCCGCTCGTAAACCTTCGCTGAACAAGCCCTGCTTCCACGGCGCGTTCGCATCGGATATGTCAAATCTTCCTGCGCCTTGCTCTGCGCCTTGCTGCTACGGGCTCAGTTACACCTTCTGCCTGAGCCAAGTCCATAATCTCGCCCAGCTTTGGATTCTCCAAGCGACACTCAACTCGCTTTCTGCACAGGCCGTGAAAGTACAGCACAGTGACGATAGGTTCCCGAGCGCCATCAAAGAGATGCATCTTACGCCAAGTACCTTCAACACCGTCTTCTTTGTGGGCCTCGAGTTGCGCGAGGTGTATGCTCAACATCACTTCGCGAGGACGGCCAGCCGACGTTGGTAGGTCTCTGACATCATACCATGTTCTGATGTCACTACATCCAACGAGAACCTTCGGCCACGAGAGCAATGGGTTGCGTGTGATATCGTTAGGGTCGGTCTTAGTTGGATCGCGCTCGAAGCATAGAGCGCGGCGGAGTGTATGAGACCCGTTGATAGTGTCGCGGAAGGCTTTGCAGGTGCGTTGACTGAGAAGCAGAGTGCGTTGACTGAGCAGCAGAGCGCGACCGTACATCAGACCAGTTTGATAAGGAAGCAGCATGCCCTGGCCTTGTACTCTCTCGCTGGCGACGACTTCTTCGAGAATCTTCTCAAGCAGCTCGGTGATTTGGAAAACTCGAGACACCGCTGAGGGACCTGTTTATTGTTAGCTCAATGAGCCTTTCATCTCGAAGGCATCGCGACTCACCTGGTGTCGATGCTGGTTCAGGATCGGTCCCATTATCGTTAGCCATCCTGCGCGGAGAGGTTCAGCTGCGTGGAATGGACAGAAAGAAGCTGAAAACCGAAGAGGGCACAAGATGCTTCGGTAAACGCGGGCCGTGCAACGCCAAGAACTTCTTTGCATGTGAAAGGCACGTCTTGATGCACGAGCAATGATTCTCGCAGCAAGTGCTGAGTGACAGATTGTATTGGTGCTTTGTCGCTGCGTAGATCAACGTGGATTGCTACAGATGCTGATCTCGACTTTGGCAGGGCGAGCGTTGGAGCGCAAGGCACAGATACGCTCATCTTCTTCGAACACCTTTCAACTTGCAGACCGTTGTTAGATGGGCGATCCACCGTCGTCCGCCACTCTTTCCGCGGATCTTGGGTTGCCCACAGCACCTCCGAATACCTCTTGGACCGCGAGAGCAACGAGCTAGGAGTAAGCATCGTCAGAAATGCTGAGGTGCGGTCCTGTGATGAAGCAGGCATCTATGTTCACGAGGGACGTATGAACGGCACAAGATCAAAGCTTCGAGGAACATCGATATCGTTGTCTCATAGGACAGTTCCTCAAAGCTGAGAGATCAGTTTTACCGTCAGCCAACAGGTAAGTGCGGCGCCGACGCCCGGTTCTGTGCGGTCAGCTGATGGAACATAGGAGGACATGTCTTCGTCATGGTCGCTTCTGCTACACACTTTGTACAAAAAGTGTCCGAACGATCCAGGCTCCACTCAAATCAAGAATCCTTTTCACTTCGTGGTTTCTTCCTAAACAAGATTAGCGCGCGAGGAGGATCATCAACTGTCTTCTTACAGTAGGTGCTTGGGGCTCCCGCAAGCTTCGCAGAGGCCGTTGTGCGCATAGATACAATGACGAACACCACAGAGAAAGCTGCCGTTGGTATTCTTGGAGCCGGTCTAATCTGCAGCATGATCACGATGGACGCTTCCGCCGGAAGTTACAGAGGTTCCGCCATTCCCATCCAGACGACTTTCTTGTTCTTCCATCCATCGTGACGACATCATCTCCGCTACATGATGAGAAGCATCGACTAGCGGAGCTGGAACCTGTTCGTGGAAGGTGGCCGTGTATAAGAGACGAGTTGAAACTTCTCCTGGTTCTGCAGCAGACTCAAAATCAATTTCGCAACCATGACTATCTCGACACTCCTCACTCTGGTCCTATCGTTTGCCTCATACCCGCTCACAACATCTGCAACAACAATCAACAACTTGACTGTCTTCAAAGAGCCTAAAGAAGTCCGACCCTACGTTATCACATACCTTCACGGTTACGCAATACAGGCCTTTGGCTATGCCTTGCAGTTCCCCGTCACGAACGTCTCAACAGAAGGAGCAATATCGCTCCTGACACTACGAGGCAAGAAAGGAGCCCGGCGTTCCCGTCCATATCCACACACGCTATCACGAAACCTTCTTCGTCGCAAAGGGCGCAATAAACTTATTCGCACAAAACGAAACCCGCCGTCTTGGACCCCTCGACATAGCAAGTGTACCTCCAAACACAAATCACTCTTTCGAACTCCTCGAACCCGATACAGAAATTTTAGGCGCCGTCACACCAGGCGGCTTCAGTTTCTATCAGCAAGTTGGAGAAAACTATGCACCACCCACACTCGCACCTTTCCCAACCGACGATCCATTATCAGATGCGAGTCCACAACGAGTTCTAAACGCCACGGGACTTTACTACGACTATAATCCCACAGACTACCAATTGAACTACAACATGACGAACGGTACTACGAACTTGAACGAACCTTGGCATAACGATAACAACACGCACACGGGAACTCTGACACCTTACTTCATCGCAGGAGGCTGGGGTCCTACATATCTCCATCGTGGACTTGCTCAAGTCGTTGCATTGTACATGACAGGCAAGGAATCCAATAATGTCATGACCATTTCTACCATCACGATGCGAGCAGCTCGAGCCAATGAAACCTCTGGTCTAGAACACAGGAGTGACTCTGCGGCTCAGCTTTTTCGGGTTCTGGAGGGACAACTTCATGTTAGGATGCGGAATGAGACTGTGGTTTTGACGACGGGGGATCTTGCTGTTGTGCCTCGTGGGGTCACGTTCAGTTATTGGAGTACTGTGGGTTTTACGAGGGTTTACTCTGTTGCTACTGTGATGCCGGGAGTGAAGGCAAATAGTAGTGTTTTTGGTGTGGCGGGTGATTTGATTAAGGAGAGTGAGACGTGGGATTATGCTGTTTTTCCGGATTATTATGGCTGGAAGTGAAGGGTGTTGAGGCGACTATTGAGCGGATTACCAATGAGGAGAATGCAAGCTCAGACTCGATTGTACAAGAGTTGCAGCCGAGTTTGTGTTGTCAAATTCACTGGTATCAGAACTTTCCAACGATGCTTGCTGAGCCCCAACTAGCCTGAAAGAAGCATTCCAACATCACTTCGCAGGCGCCCAACGTCAACAAAAGGCAACCGGACATCCCTCAGCTGATAACCATGCTGACCCAGCTACGGCGAAAGCCCTCTTCCTCCAATCTTCCATTCAGACCTCATACACCAGGTCAAAAACCTCCCCAAGCGTAGGGTTCTCAATCTCCACCTCAACCCTCTTAAAAACTCTCCCACGACTCACAATCTCCCCAACAAGCATCCCCGTCACCTCAAACAAATGCATTCGTCTCCAGGACTGATTCCTCGGCACCGCACCTTTCTTCCCAGCCCACTTCTTTCCTGTACGACGAACAACAACCTTAATCCCCGCCATCCCATCCTCAGTTTCCTTCGCCCCATCAAAATCCAGATCGATGCTCAACATGCTCCCCCACTCATCACCAATAGCGAAATGCCAGGCGTCTTGAAAGAGTGGACTCAGTTCCGGCTTCTCTGA
>JABCIY010000050.1:0-25147 GCA_014298035.1 Pseudocercospora fuligena | reverse complement strand
GGCTGAGTATTTGTTTGCAGAGGAATGCTTTTGCTGTTGATACGCATATTTATCGTGTATCTGGACTTTGGGGCTGGAGACCTAAAGATGCGACGAGGGAGTTGGCGCAGGCTCATCTCGATGCTAGGGTTCCGGATGAGATGAAGTTTGCGCTGCATTATCTTTTGATTGTGCATGGGAGGGAGTGTCCTGCTTGTCGGGGTGGGAGCACGAGTAAGGTGAAGTGTGAAGTCTTGAAGTTGCTATCGCAGGAGTACTCGAAAGAGTAGAATTCAGGCACTTTGTGTGCAAACGTCTTTCTATCTCAAACAAGGCTCAAGAGCGTCTCGATCTGGTATTTCACGTTCGATCGGGTTGGGAAAGATGGCAGTATCGCCGGCGATGGTTCAGGCTGGCTTCGAAAAAATCGCATGAGCACTGGCCATGGTTGCGACTGCACGTGTCCTCAAAGGCAAGTTCAGAAAACCCGCAGAAACACTTGCGGTTCGACTTGGTTGATGTAGAATAGTTTAATGCCTGGAGGAAGATAAACAAAATCTACGCCATGGGAGGCCCCACCTTGAGCGCATTGCGTTTTCGCGAGCTTTTTTGTCAACAAGCTTCGCTCCATTCTGTTTACACTTCCTCGATCGCAACTGCGCTTTTACAAACTTCTTGCCTGAGCCACAGCCGTTTGTGATAGCAGTGAACGTGTCTCACTTGCACCACCAGACGCGCGAACGTGAGTACTGATGACGTTGAACCTTCCGGCCAAGCCCAAACAGACTCCACATTCAATGCCTTCCATTCTTCTCTAAACGAGCATGCAACTATCCTGGTCTGTTTAGTTGACGATTCTGTTCGCTGTTATCTTCGTTCTCCTAATCCTCAAAGCCACAGTCCCTTGGACTAAACTCAGGAAAGCAGCGCATATTACAATGAAAAGATTTCTAGACAAGGTCAAGGAGAAGGCATTCTTTGACGACCCACCTTCGACAAATGGATCGTCAAATCACGCCAGAACAGAGGCAGCACCACCGCCTCCGCAGCAAGACCAGCCGGGGACTATTCTGCCTGTCACGCAACAAGATGTCGTAAGATATCGATATCACCATGGATGCAACCTCGGCAGTATTTTCGTCCAGGAACGATGGCTCACGCCAAGTATGTTTGCAGAAGGCCACCAAGGATCGAGTGAACTCGCAGCTGCCGAGAACTGGGTGAAGCAACTCGGCATGGACGGCGCACGGCAGCGCTTCGAGCACCATTGGAGAGACTATGTCAGTAATGCAGATCTGGACTGGCTGCGAGATACTGCAAAGTGCACCACGATCCGGTTGCCGATAGGCTTTTACGACCTTGGTCCACGGTTCTGCGAAAAGTCAGCATTCAAGAACGTCGCACCAATATACCTGAATGCCTGGCAAGCAATCAAAGACATAATTCAGCGCTGCCATACTCGTGGTATCGGTGTTTTGATTGATGTGCATGCTCTGCCCGGAGGAGCCAATGGAGGCGAACATTCGGGAACGAACAGTGGCAAAGCAGAGTTCTACCACTCGAGAAAGTACACCAAGCTGGCGACCGAGTGCATCTGCTTCATTGCGCAAGATACGCGCGATGTCGGTGGCATTGCGGGCATTCAGATTGTGAACGAGGCAGAGTGGGATGCTCCAGGCTTGTACGACTGGTACTCGGATGTGCTGAAGGAAGTGTCGCAAATCGATACTGCTGTTCCGATATACATTTCCGACGGATGGGATCTTGGCCGCGGCGCAGCCTGGGCTCAGTCGCAGAATGCAATAGGTAATCGGCACCGAAATCCGGTTGTTGTAGATACCCACCTTTACTGGTGCTTTACAGATGCCGACCAACAGAAGTCGCCTCAACAGATTACCGGCGAGGTCTGGAGCAAGCTGAGCGAGCTTGAGATCAAAGACGGAAGCGTGCACGACCGTGGCGCAGTCCAAGCTATCATCGGAGAGTACAGCTGCGTTCTTGGAGATGCTTCTTGGGCCAAAGGTGGTGGCGAGGCAAAGGAGCAACTCGTTCGGGCTTTTGGCAATGCTCAGTCCCAGCGATATCAGCAACGTGCAGGTGGCAGCTTCTTCTGGACCTATCGCATGGACTGGATGGACGGAGGTGAATGGGGATTTAAGCAGATGACAAACCAACATGCTATAATTCCGCCTGCCTCTTTAATGGCATCCGACATTCATGGTCGAATCGAGAACGCTCAAGGACAGCGAGACTTCCGGAGAGGCAACACGTGGGGTAGCCATTGTGCATACTGGGATGGAAATCACCCAGGCGAGTATGAGCACTGGCGATTCGAGGCAGGATGGAATGTCGGGTGGAACGATGCATTGGCGTTCTTCCAGACTCGCAGCCAGAGTGGTCAAGAAGGTGGTGACAAGATTGGTATGCTCGACCTATGGGTTCTGAAGCGCATGCGGGAATCTGGTCAAGGCGGCAAGTTCATATGGGAGTTCGAACAGGGTCTCAGACAAGGCGTCAGGGACTTCTACGAATGTGTTGGTGTTTGATGTGTTTGATGCCAAGGCGTTTCACAACCCTGAGGGAGATCCTGAGGTGGGCGACATCCGGGCGAGATCATGGCCGATCAAACATGTGGTCGAAGTTCCTACGGACCGTGATGCGGAGAAGTCAGTATGTTGAGCGTTGTGCATAGAAGTAGAGCAGCGAGCGTGTGTCAGGTTACAGACGAAGTTGCAAAGGCGGTACGGAGGTCCCAGCAATTAGTCCTGCGCCGGCCCAGCAACAATTGATTCAGAATTGATTCAGCATTGATTGAAGCCCCCGGCGCAAGACTAATTGCTGGGACCTCCGTACAGATCTTCCTTTGTGCGTTTGAGGGCTTCAGGGGTGTTCGCAAGCTTTGTCTGTGTGTCCTGATCGTCCCGGTCGGTACCCAAGTACCAGGTCGAGATGAACGCTCAGATCTATAATTGTACAATAGTGACGAAACGCTTGATGAAGGTGTTGTTGGCAAGTATCACAGCAGTGAGGCTTGTGACAGCGGAGCCCGGACGGAGCGATCAGGACGCCCTTTTTCTTGCACGCCTTCACCAAGTCGCAGCATGGCATAGAATCATACTATAGGTGATCGTGGAAGAGTCTAGTGCTTCCAGAAAATTGACCAGAAGCCGTTTCAACGCCGCCGAGTCGGACACGTCCGCCCGCGTTTGATCATCAGCACCAGTTACGCTTGCCAGACCCAGAGCCTCTGCTTGCTCGTCCCGCAGTCCAGTCCAGCCTCGCCGACATCTGCACATAAACATCCCAGTCCCACAGCCAACTCTGCCAAACACACACTCTGCGCCTGGCCACGGACTCGCAGAGTTTGGTCAGTACACGAAATACAGCAACTACCACGCAGAAGCAGAAGAAGCAGGGCCGTCACCGTCACCGTCACCGTCACCGTCACCGTCACCGTCACCGTCACCGTCACCGTCAGCGTCGCCGGCCCCAACATTTCTCCCAAACCTGTACCAAACATCGCCTACCCATATACCCACACAACACGATCGGCGCCGACCTCAGATTGACCGCACACGCGACCATACCGCAGACAGGCACCAGTGTTGTGCCTGCATTACGGCAAAGACGACGATATGGCGCGCTCCCGGAAACTGCAGCGCATGTCCAGCGCATCCAGCTCGAGCAGCTCTTCGACTTCGCCAGAGCGCGGTGTCGACGACGACAATGATTCCTTCATGATGCAGGCCAACGACTCACAATCCTCGCTCGGCGTGGATATGTCACCAGAACTCTCACAAACCGAAGCTATGCGGAGACAATACGAAGAGCGATGCCGCATATCACCCGTGCACAGGCTGCCTGCGGAATTACTCATAAGCATATTCTCGCGCCTCACATCACCGCGCGACTTGCAAAACTGCATGTTGGTCTCGAAAGAATGGGCCAAGAACAGTGTGGGCCTGCTATGGCACCGTCCAGCCATGAGCAAGTGGGAGAGCATACACATCGTCATTCAATCCATACGCAAGGGCAACAAGTTCTTCGCATACCAGGATCTAGTGAAGCGGCTAAATATGTCTACCTTGGGCGCACAAGTGAGCGACGGCGTACTAGAAGGCATGCGAGACTGCAAGCGGATAGAACGCCTGACCCTCACCAACTGCTCAAAGCTAACAGATCAGAGCCTGGAGCCGCTCGTGAACGGCAATCGCGCTCTTCTCGCACTGGATGTGACTGGTCTTGACCAAGTGACAGACCGCACCATGATGACCGTGGCAGACAACTGTTTGCGGCTGCAAGGTCTTAATGTGACCGGCTGCCGAAAGCTTACGGATGCATCCATGGTGGCTATTGCGAGGAATTGCCGGCACCTGAAGCGCCTGAAGTTCAACAACTGCAATCAGCTCACCGATACGTCCATCCTTACCATCGCTAACAGTAGCACTCACCTATTAGAGATCGATCTCTATGGCCTGCAGAATTTGGAGAGCCAGTCTGTTACGGCTTTAATGTCGCAATGCCTGCATCTACGGGAAATGCGCCTCGCACACTGCAGCCGTATAAATGATTCAGCATTTCTCGACATCCCCAGCGACCCCGAGATGCCCATGATCTTCGATTCGCTTCGCATCCTTGATCTCACAGACTGCGGTGAGCTGGGTGACAAGGGTGTCGAGAAGATCATCGAGACGTGCCCGAGACTGCGGAATCTCATATTGGCAAAGTGCAGGCAGATTTCCGATCGAGCTGTTCTAGCCATCACCAAACTCGGCAAGAACTTACACTACATTCATCTTGGACACTGCGCAAGGATCACCGACTACTCGGTCGAAGCTCTCGCCAAAGCTTGCAACCGCATAAGATACATCGATCTTGCATGCTGCAGCAATCTTACAGACAACAGCATTACGAAGCTTGCAAATCTTCCAAAGCTGAAACGTATCGGACTAGTGAAGTGTGCCGGGATAACAGACCAAAGCATATATCACTTGGCAATGGGCGAGTTCAAGAATGGTCGTCGCGTCAACGGGCAGAGCGTGCTGGAGCGAGTGCATCTGAGTTACTGCACGCAGCTCACTCTTGATGTGAGTATCGACGCATGTCGTGCTGATTATAGCATTTCACTGACTGCTGTCTAGGGTATCCACGTCTTATTGAACCATTGCCCAAAGCTCACTCATCTGAGCTTGACGGGTGTGCAAGCCTTCCTTCGAGATGAACTCCTGGCGTTCTGCAGAGAAGCTCCCCAAGAATTCAATGAACACCAGCGGGATGTGTTCTGCGTCTTCTCTGGCACCGGCGTATCACGACTTCGAGAGTTTCTTAATGACCAGAAGAATCAGCCGCCTAATGAGCCTGTAACTCCATCAGTCAATGGTAGTGACATGATTGATGTCGATATCGATGACCACAACCCGGACTCTGACGGCAGCAACACGCCTGTGATCAACGTCAACGTGCACGTCAACCAGCCTCATGGCCAGACTTATGCATCAGTGCTATCGGGACCTTCATCTGGTATGCCATTTCCGCCCGTCCCTCCGCATCATCACGGATCGAATCACGGCGGCGGTCCATCTTTTAATTTCAGCCAGAGCGCACCTGCCACAACGGGAGGGGCAATATGGGCAGGGGGTAGCACGCCTGTTGTCCAGCTACCAGGACTACCACAGCTACCACCTCATCAGCATTTTCATCAACAACAACACCATCATCAACACCACCACCACGATCATGCCCAGCATGTCACCGGCATGATGCAATCAACCATACTAGACGAAGTGGAAGGCGACGAAGCATTCGGTGAAGGAAGCGAGATCATGGATCGCGACTAAGTGACCGGAGTATGAGAGACGAATTTCTTAATCAACAAGCGACACCTCAACATAGCGGAGGTGTGTGGGCATTTTCAGGGAGCTCGGTATGATGCCTCTCCACAAAAAATGGGGAGAGCATGAAACCTCATTTTGGCAGTTCTTTGGCGCACGAAGCGAAGCGATGCATGAATGATATCCGAGCAGAAATAGAAGGAAAGGTAACCCATTGATTGGTTAACTTACTTACTAGTAGTATGCTCACAAACGGCCACGGATATGGAGTTATGAAAAATGATACCTTTAACCACGATACTGTCTACCTTCCTACCAATCATCTTGCTTCTATATCATTATGATACCGTGCCCGACTGAGAATGTGTAAGCAGGGATGCGCCTTGTTCATGCACAAGTCGATCGAGGGCACGAGCATAAGCAAGTTTGCAAGGCGGGAAGCAGTTATTCACTTGTCCAAGACGGAACGGGGATGTTCAAAAGGGCGACGAAAGGTACTGCCGTTAGTTTCCGTGTGCGAACAACGAATCATGTTGTGTTTTACTAGGATGTAGGATTGAGGCGCGGGTCTCGGATGGTGGATGGTTCCTAGCGAGGCACATTCTTTCACGGATAACAAGGAATGAATGGTGAGTGGGTTGCATTGGTTGGATTACTTGGTCGACGAGAGGGGGTCCGCAGTGTGAGGAAGTATTGTTTAGGGTTCACCTATTGTGTGTCGTTTGGTTCTGCGAATCGTGATGTTGACGATGAGAGCATTGTTAATGAGAGTAGTGAATGTCGTTATCCTCTTTGCGTTGATGTTGTGCTCTTCGGACCCGAAATGCGGGACGACGGCACGTCTATGTGCGTGATTACTAGTGCGAGCATATGCTCGTTTCTCGCTCGGGATAACTTTTCCATCGCCTCAGGCATGATCGTTTAGATACGAGGCTCAATGGTAATGGCTGTATTTTCTCGGAGATGAAAACGAGATCTGATGACAACCATTAGTTTCCGCTCTCAAGCAACGAGTAGAGAGTCCCCGAGTCGATTTGCTTGAGATGGTTCAAGATGTGTTGGTGGCGTTATCTCGCTTACGGATCCGAGCCTCAGGTGATGAGGAGAGATGCGGCCGCTATTATTCTTGTTCATTATCCTTCAGTTGGCATCTTTGTAGTATAAGTTGTTCAGTCGCTTATTGTCAGGCCTTTGATCGATTCTAAATGCCGGCTTTTGAGACATTATTTCGTCGCTCTTGAAATAGCTGGCGTCATATATGAGGGTAAAAGCATAATGAGCCGGACTTTTGAAACTGCGTAACAGGAACCAGGAAGTCGTGCCGGACTCCGAAGTTTGTGTGACTTCTGGTTGTTGATAATTAGGCTTCTGCAGCCAGCCTCTAGCCAAAGGCTGCTCGCAGCAAATCATGCACCGTGCAGAATGGAAAGTAGTACAGAGACTCTGGCCCCAAAGCTTTATTTTTTGTCTCGCTTTCCGACCAGCGCCTCTCTGAACTTCGGCCAAAGCAGTCTGGACGTTGCATCTGCTTTGGGCGGTTGGGGCAGCTTGTCGTCCACGGCCTTCTCTACATGCTGCTCACTGACCAAGGCGGCATCCTGTCCTTCGATATCTTTGCGACCTTCCTCCTTGACAGACTTACTTGAGCCGAATCGAACAGGACTATTGGACTTTTCTGGCGTTATCTGGGTATCGTCCAGTAACTGCTGCCATCTCGCCAAGTAGGCACCTGGACCAAAGGGCGTTGTCTTGTCCCGCTTGATGACAGAAGCTATCCTTGTCGCTGAGGCAGTGTGAAGGTCATCGATATACTGACTCCATGCGTCCATCTCAGCTTTTACAGCCTTCTGATCGCTGTCAGACAGATTCATGAAGGCTTCTTCCAAGGTCTTCTGCAAGCCGCCAGTGGCCATCTCGTCAGGAACCACAGATTCACTCTTTGGCGGCTTTTCGTCATTTCTGAAATGCGCTGCGGCCATATGGACGTATTCCCGCCACCAGCCGGTCATTTCCTTGCCATTCTTCGCAACTTGATGCAGGAATTTATGACTGCTGCTCTGATGCCGATGTAGAAGATCGACGAAATCCTCGACGCTCGGAGGCCTAGCATCTGCCTTCTTCGCATCCGGTTGAGCAATCTTTAGCATGTCGGTAAGGAACCGTTCAAAGTCCCACAATGTGTCGCTGAGGTCGACGGCTTGGTGGACGTGGCGGATGATGGGAGTGTAAGCATCTACTGCGTCTCTGATCGCAGCCGTCAAGACATCTGGATTACGCTTGCACATGACCTTTACAATCTGTTGTCGGTCGCGGATGGCCAATTGTAGGGATAAGTATTCTTGTGCTTTAGCATGCTGCGATTCCGTGAGCTCTGCAGACGCAGATGAGAGGGCAAGAATCATCGAGACGATGGACATGTTCGACTCGGCGCTTTGTCTGCGACATTCATCGTGCTCCTCGCGACTTCGGTCGATCCAGGCCTTCAGCTCTTCCAGGACGGCTTTCGGGGGTGCATCTTTCGACTTCTCAATAGTAGCAGCACGCTTCTTCAGCGCACTCTTGTCCCAGCCCAGGACTTGTGATATAATCCTAAATCCCGTCAGCGAAGATTCAGAATTCTGCACGCGCAAGTGATTGAGTGCACGAACTGTTGCAATAAATTCATGCCCTCGTCTGCACCGCTACTCAGCCCGATCCAGTTGGTGACCGTCGCCACGGAAACTTTAGCAAGAACCACTCGGACCATGCCGCTAATCATGGTCGCGACATTGCCAACTTTCAGTGTTTGCCGCATGACCATGTACGGCAATAGATTGTGCACATTCGATATCATGCGCAACATAGTAGGACCTTCGGGTGATAGGACGAGTGTGTAGTGCATGAGCGATGCAATACTAGAATCGTTAGCTGTCACTTTCAATCAGTATTCCTGCCGTTTTGCTTACTTCACAACCATAAACTCGTGCATGCCTTGCACCACAGCATCGTGCTGCTTCAAATCGTCGGTTTCTGCCGCCTTCTCAAAAAGTTTGTCGATCAGGTCACCATATACTAATTCCTGCACGCAGTCTTTCCACGCTTGTAGGACATGGTCTGGATTCGAGATATCGTATTCTCCAGTGTGCTCGATCTTCTGCTTCGGGAATCCGCCAAGGACACCTCGAGCAGGATACTCAATGAGAGCAGAGATAGCGGTGGCCAGAGTCTTCCGAATGCCTAGCACTCCTTTGTCGTAGCTTTCACTCAATTCAGCAGCAGTGAGATCTTCGATGAGGTTGTCCACTCTACCATTCCAGAATTGTGGCGATACATCGCGGAGGCCTGGAAGCTTCAGGATGAACTTGGCAAGAAGGCTTTGTAATATCGGAGATTGAGGAGAGTCCACTTGATTTTGAAAAGGAGGTCCGTAGTGATGTATCGCCCCAGGAATCTTGAAGTCCTCGATTTCCTTGTATGTTTCCTGGTGCGTCAAGAAGTCCAAAAGAGCAGTTGTCTGCTCGGCGCTGAGCTTCGCCTCATTCTCAGTGCCTGCCATATTGTGGTGTCACCGGTTCATTGCCGAGTCTTGGGTCATCAATAGATCTTGGGGTTTATGTCCAAATGAGATCGATACCACCTCGAAACAGAAACAGGCGTCACTGTCATGAGCTTGGATGACGTACGAGCAGGACTCGTCTTGGCATGTTGGTCAGTCGACCCTACTACCACGAACACACTCTCGACCGTGTCGTATTGCCATGTACTAAGCTTATTCATATGGTTATCCCGAGCGCATGAATCTTCTCTCAAGAGATCTACCAGTACTGCGTACAAGCTTGGCAGATGTAGGGGTCAGTTCAGTTGTGGCCAGCGAACGACTCTCAGACGACACCATCCCTGTCAGTGCAGCGGGCCGCTGCCTCGAGTGTTCTTAGCATTGCCTTCGTCTTCACGATGTTATGAGCGTGTCTAGCAAAGAAGATGTGGTGCTAGGTCGATGGAAGACTGAGCTGAATTGAAGAGGACGGGACGAAGCCGCCGCTTAGGAGAAAAGATTTTCTCCGAAGCCGTTGCAATCGCAATCCGCTTGGAGCAGAAATAACGCCATGGCCACTAACACTTTTTCTGGTGAGCGCAAGTTGCTCGACCCGAGCGAGCTGGGAACCAAGCAGTAGTATGTCAATTGCGGTGGTTCGTCTGGTAATTCTTCCTGGCTAACGAAGATTAAAGCTGGGAGGCGGCATACGAGCGAGAACTTCACAATCACGGCGAAGATGTTGATGACGAAGGAGTTGTGTGGTTCGACGAAAGCAATGCAGAAGACACAGTCATACGAAAGCTGAGCTCATATGCTTCTGGACCTGAACCGCTACTAAACAGGAAATCAACTCGGATGCTGGATCTTGGCACAGGGAATGGTCACATGCTGTTTGCATTAAGGGAGGACGAAGACGATGAGGGCGAACGATGGCTTGGAGACATGGTGGGTGTGGACTACAGCCCCAAGAGTGTCCAGCTTGCACGACAAATTAATGACCAACGAATTACTACACTGGAGGACGGCCAAGACGCATACGCATCCATTCGCTTCGAGCAGTGGGATTTGCTGGAAGAGCAGCCTGGTGACTGGCTTGAAGACGGCTTTGACCTGGTCCTTGATAAAGGCACTTTTGACGCTATTTCGCTCATGCCTAAGTCTGAAGATGGGTCTCATCCTTGCGAGATCTACCGGCAGAAAGTCGTTGACCTCATCAAACCAGGTCATTTCCTCTTCATCACGTCCTGCAACTGGACACGAGATGAATTGATCGGCTGGCTGGTCAACAACGATGGAAAGCTGATTTTGCACGATGAGGCGAAGTACCGCAGCTTCACGTTTGGTGGTCAGACTGGTCAAAGCGTTGTCACTTTGATATTCCGCAAAGCCAGTTGAGGTACAGAGGACGAACAATCGTCAGAGATCCCCATTCTGGAGGGAGACAACCCTCACTTTGCGGTGTGCAAGTGCAGCATATCATCGACAGCTACCGGCTTGCTGTCTTTACTGAATGTATTTCTTCAGGCCGCGGAGTCTCTCCTTGGCTTGCTCCAGCACGTCATCGTTCTTGCAGACTGCAAATCGCAGCCAGTCCTCGACGATGTGCGCGTTAGCATCAGTGAAGAACTCGGTGGGAGGTATCGCAGCAACTCCAAGTTCGACGATGCAGAACCATGAAAGCTTGAAGTCCCTGGGTCGGTTCGCAACATGTGGTGGGAAGTCATAATCCTCTGGTAGCTTCACCTTCGAAAGATTGACCAGCACGAAGTAGCCACCTTCAGGATCCGAATATGGCAGACCAAGCCCATCCCAAATCTGGTTGAAACGGTCCATTTTGGACTTCATCTCATTCTTAGCCTCGTCCCAGAAGCCGCGTTTATCAGCCTCCTCAAAGGCGACTGCCGTGGCTTCTTGCAGTGGACTAACGCTGCTGTAACATATCCGGGTATGAGCAGCAGAGACATATTTGATTAGATGCTCCGGTCCGATCAAGTAGCCAACTCTCCAACCAGTCGCGTAGAAGTTCTTGCCCGCCGAGCCCACCGTGAGTGTAAGCTTCGCGATCTCGGGCGAGAGCGTGGCCATACGGGTGAATGGTACGTAGTAAAGGCGGTCATAGACCTCATCAGACAGGATGATGATGTTGTGCTTGACACAGATATCACCGATAGCTTGCAGCTCTTTCTTACTGAACACTTTACCGATCGGATTGTGAGGCGTGTTGATGACCACCATTCTCGTGCGATCTGTAATTGCAGCTTCAAATGCTTTCAGGTCTAATGTCCAATCGCCTGCGCTGGTAGTCCGTGATGCGCCCTCTTTCGGTGGCTGCAGTGGCACATAGACCACCTTGCCTCCAGGCATTTCGATATTCGAGATATACTGATCGAAGAAAGGTTCGAAGACGATTGCCTCGTCGCCGGGCTCGAGAAATCCCATGAAAGCTGATAGCATACCTTCATTGGCGCCAGTCGTGATCGTGACCTCGGTCTCAGGATTGATCTCTCGACCGAAAAAGGGCGAATATGCCGCAGCGATGGCCTTCTTCAGTCGAGGTCGACCCTAGAGCATGCCATCAGCAAGGGCATTTCTTGTGATAGCAAGGAGAATCTAGCAGTACCTTCGTTGGTGAGTACTGGTTACATTCCACCTTGTCCAATGCTTCTTTCGCAGCATCTATGCAGAACTGAGGAGGGTTGTATCCGAAAAAACCCTGACCCATATTCACGATAGGCTGTTTTGGCGAGGCTGCTGCCGCTTCATTGACAATGCTCCAAACATCTTGCCGCTGCCCTGACACGCGCTGAGCAGGCTTAAATGGATCCCCTTTGACCATTATGGCGGACGCGGTGAAAGGTCGAGTGGCTGGAAAATGCTGTGGGAGGACGCTTGATGCGAAGGTCGAACGCAGCCTTCTGGTGACTTCAGTCGCGCGACTCAAATGCTTCATGCTTCATACTTCACTTTTGGAGTTCACATGCAAGCAGTCATCTTCAAGCTCCGACGTCGCATTGGCCGCTCCGTCGTGGATGGATGCCGATCCGATGGGATGTTGAAAATGACGTGCTTGCTCATTCGCCTATCTCTCGGCTTAATTCCGAGCCAGCAGAATTGTCACACAGCTGCGAGCAGCTGCTCGTCATTCACTTTGACACGGATGTACTTTGTAGCTTAACGCTGCTTCAGCTATAGGAGAGCACTACTACTGTAGCAGCTTCATCAACACCGATCAGGCTGACAAAGTGCATTCCAACCTTTGAGGTCTTCCGACTTCGCCCGAGACTTCTTATCAATTCTCAGCCCGACCATGCGCCGCATCTCAGGCTAGTTCACAGAAATGTCCCAACCTGGAGTGGCCTCTCCCAGGCTTGCCGAAAGACTAGCAGTGACGTGATGAATCGAAAATGTCGTTCACTGCGGTGGGTTCTGGTGCGTCAGAGCGAAGACTTTGTCTACATATCTGGGCAGTGGTAAGCAAGCTCATCTTTTGACATACTTTGGCCGGCATTTTATATCACCTTAATGGCTCTTTCTACTGCATCGCCGTCTGGCAAGACACCAGCATGGTGGAAGAAGATAGACAATGTTCCGTCTCCTGGCCAGGCAAAACCTCCCGCGGCGAGAATCATGGATCTACCGGGAGAGCTCCGAAACATGCTATTTGAGACCCTCGCCAATGATATGGACCACGTTGTAATACACAATGGCAAGATTGTTCCTCATCCCTTTGCTCAGGCGAATCAGCAAGCAAGGCAGGAGTTCGGGTGGATCTTCAACAGCCTGCCTCGAGGACAGAAGAAGTTACTTCGTCCAGATAGAGTAACGGTGCAAGTCAACGATTATGATTTCAAAAGCGCGGTCGACGCCCTTGCTCATTGTGTTATTGGGCCTGCGACCAAATTTGAGATACAAGTGCGAGTCACGAAGCAGCTTTTCCGGTGCGAGTGGGAAAAGATCTGGCCATGGATCGAGTACTGCGACAGACTGATGCCGAGAGAGGAATTCCAAGGCGCCAAAATTCGCTCAAACTATACCGTTCAACTGGAGTTGTCTGCCTGTAACCCATATGCAGCAAGTCAGGAGCTATACATCGAAGTAATGCCTTACGTATGTAACACGGAAGAAGATGACCAACTAAATCGCGCAATGCTGACCGTGGAATAGATACTTAAAGGCGCTGGAGGACCTGGCGGCATGTCTGCAGGCTACGAAGAGATCTCCAAGATGCGTTCGGCCCTCAAGTGCTCTCTGTCAACTGGGATAGACATGCATACATCAGATGCCACAAACATGATGCCATGGTGAAGACTTATGCGTGAAGCCCGACGGAACGCCGATACGGAACCTCGAAACGCGACTGTGTGAGATGACGGGCTTCAATGGGACAATGGAGTTCTGGGTGCCTTGATCAACAACATGCCTGCAGTTACCTTTACCTGCAGCATGGTAGACCATGTAGAAGCTATGCGATGACACGCTTCGCGCCATGGATCTTTGCCAGGTACCTGGACGATGTGCAACAGGTATCTAGGAATAGGCATGCTAGCCACGGTGTCACTGGCAGAGGTGCAAATTCGCCGAGGAGGAATGACAGCAAACAATGTGCATGAGATTTCGACTTGGTGGCCGTCGGAGAAAGTTAGAAGGACTTGAAGCAGTTCTTGGAACAATTGATTGGTTTCGCGATGTCTTGGCGTGGACTGGTCGCGCACTGTGATGGTGCTGTGAGAACAGGATCATGTGCGATCCAAGAGAGATGACGGGAACGACAGTGAGTGTTTTGAGATGAGTCCATAGAATAGTCATGAATCATGATGAAGTGAGAAAGAAAAACTAATAGGACCCAAACATACGATGTCTGCACCAAACAAGCCATGCCGCGGTTCGTGCAAGCAGCCGAAGGAAGGGCCAGGGACCAGCACACATCTGCGTCGAGTGCCTGCATTGATATCCCTTCGGACATCATTGTCATTTCCCTCGAACGGCCAGCATGGTACGGAAGAGCTCAATGGCGCCTGACACACTCACTGTCCGCAGCGACGGCAAATGATGGGTCTCGAGAGATGCGCAAAATGGATGGCACAAGCCGAGAGGGGTATTGCCAGGCGGTGTGTAGACGAACGCACGCTCTTCGTCGAGCAGAGTCCGACTCCATCTCACGTGATATCAATGCTGGACCAGTCAGATCTTCACTGCAGGTGACATCGCTCCGGCCAGCCACTGAATTTGAGAGCTCGACTAAATTGGGGAACTGCGAGCAAGTGTGCTTTTGTGCTTTCCAACACCACAACAACAACACTCGCACGCTTCCTACCCACCTACCCTGCCCTCCACCTCCCACGCCTCTTTCACCCTTCCACCACCCAATGTCGACACCGATATAGACAGCATTGACTTGTGCCGGCCGCTCGACACCTCTCCCACGCCCGCCCGTATACCTTGTTCCTCTCAAGAACTCCTCGTGCGTGAACCCCACCTCACTCAACGTAGCTCGCACTCGGAGCATATGCTAATCGATACCTCGAACACAGCTTCCAATCCGACCGCACCTCACTCTGCACACTTCAAATTAGCACTGAAGCTTAAGCGGCCTGTCCTTCGGCCTCGCTCAGCAGCTCTTCCCTCGCAGTCCTACCAATCCCTCACAATAACACGCCAAGATGTCGGCCGAGGACGCTTCGCCAGCCGTTGACTCGGGCATTGACAACCTTGCTGATAAGATCGGCGGGCTCAACACCGACGAGCGACCTCGAACTGAGGAAGAATACGGTCAGAGCCAATTGACCTTGCGCGCAATCGTGACTTCCAAGGAGGCAGGCGTGATTATCGGCAAGGCTGGCCAAAATGTCGCGGACCTCAGAGACAAGACTGGCGTACGCGCCGGAGTGAGCAAGGTCGTGCCAGGCGTGCACGATCGCGTTCTGACTGTCACCGGGGCTTTGACTGGCATATCCGACGCGTATGGACTGGTCGCAGACAGCTTGGTCAAAGGAGTGCCGCAGATGGGCATGGGAGGCGTGGTCGGAAACCCGAACACACATCGTAAGAACATATTTACCCCGCTGTACTTCAAGACCAGATGCTAACAATGCTCAGCTATCCGACTGCTTATCTCGCACAACCAGATGGGTACCATAATTGGTCGTCAAGGGCTCAAGATAAAACAGATACAGGATGCTTCGGGAGTCAGAATGGTTGCACAAAAGGAGATGCTACCTCAATCAACTGAACGCATAGTGGAAGTCCAAGGCACTCCCGAAGGTGTGCAGAAGGCTGTCTGGGAGATTGGCAAGTGCCTCATCGACGACGAACAGCGTGGTTATGGAACTGTTCTCTACAGTCCCGCTGTCCGTGTTCAAGGCGGTGCTCCTGCTCCACCTCTCAATGGAACCGGTGCCAGCTATGGAGCTCCCAGAAGTTACAACCGCACCGGCAATGGCGCCGACTTCACTGGAGGCCAATCACCCTCGTCATACCCACCTCGTCGCAACGGACCATCTGACGGAGCTCCGCCTCCCCGCGCTGAAGACGGCGAGGATATCCAAACTCAGAATATCAGCATACCGGCTGACATGGTTGGCTGTATTATTGGTCGTGGCGGCAGCAAGATCAGCGAAATCCGCAAGAGCTCCGGCGCCCGCATCTCTATCGCCAAAGCTCCGCACGACGAGACCGGCGAGCGCATGTTCACTATTACTGGCGGCCCCGCTGCGAATGAGAAGGCTCTCTATCTTCTCTATGAGAACTTGGAGGCCGAGAAGATGCGCCGAAGCCAGATCCCAGAAGCAACAGCATAGAGTGCTGACGGCCGTGAGCCAGCTTATGGTTATCCGCAACCGACCGCTTCTCCCCATACTCCTCAGCCCATCTCTGCACCAATCCTAGGCCACTGAGGAATTGCGCTTCATTCCCGCCACGACAAATTGCTTCACCGCCGGTTTCCACAACCAGCAAAATGCAAGCGTCTGGGCACAGCGTTGACATCTTCTCTTCATGTCTTATGACCATCACGACTTTGACGCTTCGATGACACGACCAGCTCGAAAGCCTAATGATGTCCCTATACACCGGCGGCTTCTCTGCTCTACCTCCACTCCCACTACCAGAACGACCCCGGATACCACCACCACACAGCGCGCACCATGATAACTTTGAATGAACTATAAGGCTGGGATAATGCTCGACGATTGCAAGAAGTAGCACTTCATCTCCCAAAATGGCGGAGCAAGCATGTGTTTGCAGTTTGCTAGCGGAGGCAGGCTTTGGACTTGCTATTTTGCATAGCGCTATACCAATTTCGTTATGTGATTGCAGCGACGATACCGACAAGGAATCAAAGCGATGCAGACTTATTAACAAGTCTCTTTGACAAGTCACGTTTCAAGAATATTTTGAGTACTGATGTGTTACTCTCGAGCCATGATGTGACGTGATATGAAGCCCTCCTTTGCCGTCTTTGCATCCCAGAACGCCAGACCGTTTCCCTTATCTGAAGTATACCGATTCACACCAACGCCATACCTGCTTAGGCCTATCTTATGCCATCCTCGATGTATAACCCGAGCCGATCCTCAATTGACATAGCACAGCAACTCTTGCTCCAGGATATATTTCCCTTCCTTATACTTCTCCGTGCTCTCATAGGCACGATCATATTTCCATCCCACAATCTCTTTGCACTGTCTACAGCACACATCTCTGACCACATGGCGGCCTGTGGTCATATTACGTTCTCCGGCTTCGCCTTGCTGGACGTTTACCACGCTGTTGAAGAGGTAGGCTTTGCCGTGCTGGCCTCGGAAATTCTGGGTTGCCGATATGGAGTTAGTGAAAGCAAATATCAAAATGGAGAATTGGGTGGAGGGGTTGGGTAAGAGGTGGTTTTGGACTCACCCTACTTATTATCTCGTCATGGTCTGCGAGATGGGTTTTGCAGTTCTTGCAACCGTAGATCTTTTTTGCGTTTAGATAGACGTTGTAAGCGAGGCCCATCTTTGAGGGAGATGGGCGCTCAGCCTACACACTTATGAGGAAGAGTGAAGTGGCAGTGGAGTGGGCGCGGAGGGCAGCGTAGTTTGGAGGTGGTCGTTCTCGGTGTCGTCGCCTTCGGGATTCGCGATACTTGTTGACTTTCGTTTTGGTCTTTCGTTTCAGGACTGCTAGGCGTTCACGGGTGTTCTTCTTCTTTGGTTTGTCCGTTGTCTTGTCGTCAGCTGGAGTGGTCACGAGTGAGCTGGAGTACGAGAGAAGGCGGAGATGGGATCTGGTAGGATCTGGATTAGAGTGTAGCAGGCAGAAGTGTGGAAGCACAATGGAGTGGTAGCTAATGAGGGAGTACAGAGTTCAGGTACTTGGTTTGCATATGTACAGGGAACCGAAGCTCTCACGCTGCTGCTGCCCGAGTGCCCGCGCGCGACATGAAGTCAGTCAGCAGCGATGAGGGACTGGCTCCAGAGTGACCAGTGGGCCGGTGTGGGGTTCGGCTGAGATCGGCGACTGCAGATGAACCACCTCTTCCGAGTTCCAAAGCTCTGTGGCTGTTGTGTGACACCACCTATACCATCAAGTTCTGGTTGCTTATCTTGGCGATGGACTTTCCCTACCTGGCCAGCAAAGGTTCCAATGGCGCATCAGTGTCATGTACTACGTCCCTACGGAATATACGATTTCATGTGCCGGGCGCTGTTGTCACTGTGTCTTAACCCCTTCAAAATATGAAAAATATGTTCAGACAGTGAACATAGCTCCCCGAACGGCAGCCAAGGAGTCGTCTATCACTAGCGTGAAGATGGAATCTATGGACGTATACACTGAGCATCATGGAAGAAGATACATGCCGCCAACAGCACGCTTCAGACAGGCAAGTGCCAGGAGCTTCATGCGCTGTCTAGCAGGATGGCATTTCGAAATGTTGCTGAGGGACTAATTGGGCCTGTTCCTGGTCCTAAATTGCTTCGAGCGCCACAATCACCCGCATCGTACAGGTGGGTAGTCCAAATCCGATGTTGGGATGCTCGAATGTCGCTGCTGCAATGTTTGGAGCCAATGGGAGATTAAGTCGGCTGGCGGTGGCCTTCACGCTATCATCTTGGACATACCTTGAGCAAATCGGGGCCAATTTCTACTCCTTTCAGGGCTGGAAATATCCGTCTGTGGGTATGCGTTGCTGCGCTCATGTAGGACTTGATCCTGCCAGACTCCTGCTTCAGCTCGGTTTCTCGCACTCCACGGATGATCGACTTCCGGCTTTCGGTCTCGAGTGCGAGCCAAAAGGCAGTGTCACCTTTGGCCCCATACGTTAACGTGAGTGACGCTTCCGTTGCGACAATCAATTCGAAGAAGATTCTTCCAATATAAAGGCATTGGACAATGCACTCCGAAATGACATTGCAATTCTGTCACCCACGGCAGCCAGCGTTTGCGCTTAACTTTGAAGAATGGTCCGGCTATGTCTCCTGAACAGGATGCGGTCTGCATGCATGCTTCTCGTGATACTACTGTCTACTCCTATCCAGGGCCGGTTGCAATACAACACCAGCGGAACGAATCCCATCATAGATCTTGGCTATGCGCAGTACAAGGGAACGCACAACAGCACTTCAGGGTCAGTCACTGTGGAACCACTTGAGTGAAGACCCAGCTAATGCTTCTGCAGCATCAATACTTGGTATGGCTTACGATATGCTCAAGCTCCAGTTGGAGAACTTCGATGGCAGGCCCCAATGGACATCGAATCTAAGAACGATTACAACCCCACTCAGACTATTGATGCAGTAAAACCAGGACCTTCGTGCTTACAAGGAGTACCGAGCTGGTACGGCCGACGACCTAATCTCACCAGCACTGAGTCCGAGGATTGTCTCCTCCTTGACGTGCTTGTTCCAGCTAAGCCAGCATCTTCCAATCTCCCTGTCATGGTCCAAATACACGGTGGAGGATACACAACGCTTTCTGCAGCATCGAACCCAGGCAATGCGCTTGTATACCAGTCACAAGAGAACCTCATATATGTGGCCATACAGTATCGTCTGGGCGCACTTGGCTTCCTGGGTGGATCTCAAGTATTGGCCAACGGAGCCGCAAATGCTGGATTGCTCGATCAGAGAGCTGCTTTGATATGGGTTCAGCGCCACATCGGCAAGTTTGGTGGAGATCCTTCTAAGGTCACGATCATCGGCGGAAGTGCAGGCGGTGGTGCCGTCGTCAATCATATGATGTTGTACGGCGGTGTCACAAATCCGCCATTTCGAGCCGTCATTGCTGGTATGCCGTATCGATGCCAACGTTTTTTTCCTCGGTCGCGGCACTGACATACGGCACAGAGTATCCTTGGATGCAGCCATATCACAACTCTTCGACTCTAGAAAGACAATTCGGCTACCTTTGTGAAGCATCAGGCTGCAAAGACCTCGAGTGTCTTCGCGAGCTCCCGCTCCCGCAATTACGCAATGCAACAGACAAGACCTATATGCTAGGCTACCAAAACGGCGACTACGGACATGGAGACTACTACTTCGGCCCATACATCGATGGAAATATCATTCGAGACCTTCCGAGCAACGAGTTCAAGCAAGGTCGCTTCACAAAAGTCCCTTTCCTCACCAGCAGAGAAGGCTACGAAGGCTACTTCTTCACCAACATGACGGAAGAGCGAGAAACACCTGCGGGTTTGACGCGAACGTTGGAAAACTTGTTTCCATATGCCAAACAGTCGTTCTTCAGTCGTCTGTTTCAGCTTTACCCTCGGGAGAACTACAACTCGACTTTATTCCAGCATTCAGCCATTTTTGGCGACTTCATCATCGCATGTCCTTCAACATACATTGCTGCTGCTGTATCGGATTGGGAATTGCCGGTTTGGAAGTATAGCTTCTATGCGGGCTCACAAACACATGGAGCTATTCTTCCGTTCGTTGAGACGGTGAGCCTGGAAGGTAAACTGCACTAAATCGGTCCTTTGATTATTATGAGCCATGACGCTGACCCTCTTTTGCTGCAGGAGACTCCAACAACGCCACCCTTGCCTCCATCCTACGCAATTACTACATCTCGTTTGTCGTGTCGCTTGACCCAAATGCCGTGAAATTCACCAGCATAAATCATGCAAATTGGCCAAGGTATCAGGCCGAGGGCATCCCAAGTTTCAAGATCCTGAATATCACATATTCGACAGTCCAGCCTTCGGATGACTTGGATGTCAGACCGCAATGCGATTTCTTCCACTCGCAGAGCTATGTTGTCAGGAATTGATGGTGGGCTGAAATTGCGTTCCACTAGATGCCCATTGATGAGGCAGTATCTATGTAGTTGTCGAGATATGTGCAGGTGACTGCACAAGAAGCTCACTCATCCTCTGCTGTATCTGCTCCATCGGCCACTGGATCCATTGCTTCATCTCGTCCTCCAACATCTGACTTATTTCGTATAGTACGAACTCTGCCCAGTTCTGTGTGTACCACGCAGTCCGAATAGCTGTAAGAGAAGCTGCATAGTAGGCAAGGATGACAAGCGCGAGCGTGTGTCGTGCTTGAATCAGCTTGATGAATCCCATCGAGACTGCTACTTGCCACTCAGAGAATATGCTGATCTCGATTTCTGTCCCTCGTTGGCAGAAGTACACCATGCTCTTGTAAAGTCTCTCCACATTCATGAAAGCGCAATGGCAGTCGACCCGCGCTTCTTCATCCAGCTCGTAAGTCGCTGTCATGTGCCAAATCGCTTCAAGCCGGGAAGCCACACGGATAGGAAGATGTATTGTGGTCCCATCGGGACAGGTCGTGCGCTTCAACATTTCAGCTAAAGGGCTTTGCTGGATGTGCTCAAGCGACAGATTGATGCAATTGGCCACGCCCTTCGTCAGAATAAACTGCTCAGCCACTGCATCCATGTTTACGGTCGCACTACTAGCTACGGCACAAGATCGTGCCATTGATGAAAGTGAGAGAATGACAGATAAAGCGAAAAGAGCCTCCGCGAACTCCGGATTGACAGGTGATGACAAGATAGAGCGGAACTTGCCAAGTGCAATGTCCTGGTGCTTGTCGCTCAGTCGCAGATACTTGGCCTGGCTGTGCGGTCGAAGATGCGCTAGGTAGAGTGCTGAAATGCCAAGAGACCATGCATGAGGAAAGTATGCTCGAAAGCCTGTTCAACAATCTGTTCACGCCATAGATTGACGACCTTCTCTCGCGCGCCGAGGTGGCATAGGGCGGCCGGGTAGTGGTGCATCAACTCCCTGGATAGGTACAGAACTATCAGTCCTGCCTCATATCTATTTGGTGTACTACACCGAGCATTGTAGTACAGGAGACTCACAGATCGGGAATCCACTCCTCACTGTCTACTTGGAGGGCCTGGTCATCCGCCGTTTCAGAGTCGTGCGTGCGAAAAGGATCCGCATAGCTGCACTCCTCCTCGCGGCGAGCACAAGAGCCGCATGGGACCTGCTCATCGCACTTGACTCTTCTCTCTTTACACCGCTTGCACCCTGTCCTGGATTTCCTGGAGCCCAACCGCGGCATGATATTTGTATGTCTGCAGATGTTCAAAGGACAGTGGCTGCTGCTGACATCGTGCAATTGTCAGACCTGAAGTCAGTTTTAATTTCAATAGTACTACTGTTCCGTCCGAAGCTCTTCCCAAAGGCTGTGCTGAGAGACATGTAGTCAATGCTTGAGCTGAATCGGAGGCGATCATTCAGCCTCGCGTTGCTCGTGTTCGCTACGGGCTCTTGGCGTAGGGAGATGTGCTCAGCTGTACGCGGACAGGCCCAAATATCCAAAGTGATGCGACCCTTATTCCACAGCTCAAGCGATACCTGCATTGGAGGAAGCAGCGATGAATTGAAAGCCTCAGACATCTCTACTACAAATCCTCAGGTTAGTGATCCATTTCTTCGAGGAAAACACTGCTCCCATTTGTGTACTCATTCCCTCGACATCCTAGACAAACGTACGACTCGCCGTCTCTGGTCAAATGGCTCTTCAATCTTTTTCGGCAGGTCGAATTCTCATGATCGTGGGCAATCTTTCTTACTCCTTGGGTGCATTCCTGGCCGACTACAATGAGACACATGTGTTGAATCCAAGATGGCCGCCTCACGCAAAATTCCATAATGGTCAGACCATGTCCTTGGGTCTCTTTCTTGCCGCAATGTCACTGTATCTTGCGTTTCGTCCTGAGGTCAAACCAAGCCAGGTCAAAGACAATCTGTTCAACGCCGCTCTCATCGGCAGCTTCTACTGCGGAGCCGGCCTATGTGCAATACTGTACCCAGGAACTGCCTGGCAAGAGTGAGATGTGGCAGGTCTTGTGTGATGCTGCATGTTGGCTAATGTCTTGTCTGCAGTCCCGAGTTCAAAGGCAACGGCGAGCAACGATATATTTTCGGCGCAGTCTGTGTCCTTATGGTCATTGGATATGGGATTGATGCTCGCAGATTGCCCAAAGAAAAGAGTGCATGATCACGACAACAATGAGATCGACAGAATGAAGACACAGAAAACAGCAACAATCCATGCCTGCACTACCTCGACTTTTGCATCATAGTATAAGCCAAGCTTGACCCAGAAATCTAGCCTTTTGTTCGTTGCCGTTTTCTGTTCTCTGCTTTCACGACCTAAGCTCTCTGACTGCAGTCGTGAATATGCCTGGAAGAGGTGGGGCAGGCAACATTTTGGTACAGCAGCAGCAAGCCAAGCGTGGCGCTGAAGACCTCGAGGCCAATCAACAAATTATCGACCAATCTGCGACCGCTACCTCGGCAGACAGCTCGCTTCCTAGAGAGAAGCAGCAATATGCCTACACTGGACGCGGAGGCGCTGGCAATTGGTACAGTCCGCAAGAGCTGAAGCAGACCGGCACATACGATGATAGACTTCCAGCAGCAGCCTCGGCTCAAGCCCAGCAAGCAGCAGTTGAACCTGTCCGAAAATATGGACGCGGTGGAGCTGGCAATATGTCCTTTGGAGTAAGCGAGGATGAAGAGCGTGCGATCAGGAAGAGAATGGAGGAAGAGGAAGCCAAAAGAGAGAAGGTTGCGGCTGACGTTGAAGCCAATGTGAATGCGATGCTGCCGGAGCCACCTAAGGCTAAGCTCTCTGGTCCTCCTTGAAGTAATCTCATGAGAGGTAGCAAGAGAGAGCGAGGTACAAGATGGTACAACATCATGTAATCTGGTCCGTTTGCTCAAAGGCAACACGCAAAGGACTAGGTGCATACCTCGAAAGCACTCGAGCACAATGCATGCCCCCCAAGCTGTCTGATTCGATTCGAGTCTACCGAGTACGCCTACTCCGAACCTTGTGCCGAAAAGTACAATCAAATCATCTGGTATTCTGCCTCTGAATCTGAGGCTGAGTCGGTGTATACAAAGGCAGCTCTTCTAAAATCCCCAAAGGCGGCATCTGAGCCTGTCCAATAGTTTTATGAATCAACGTCGCCGTGGTATCTAGGAGCCCAGCAAGGACATTCGACCAAGGAACAGTTGTCGACCACGCCTGGCCTTTGATCAAAGGCGTATAGCTTCCGTTCTGGTTCTTGCGTACGATCATGGCGTATTGCTGTCTCCAGCGTCAGACGTGAGGAACAAATTTTGTGGGAGAGTGTGAGGAGGATACCCAAGGTGGTTCATCACTGTCCTTGTCATTGCGCGGTTTGGTTCCGTAGACGATTTCGAAAGGTCTGCTGCCGTCGGAGAGTGTATTGCCTGAAGGGAAGAGGACTGAAGTATTTGCTAAAAGCTGTGTCAATGCTGCACGCGAGCAGTGCAAATGCCAAAATGGCAGTGAAATACCAAATATTCTCTTCCTCAGCTCATCGTCACTCAGTTGAGGCGGACTAGGCTTTCGAGGTTTCGAGGTATTACTGACAGGCCAACGTGCGCTCTGAAGCATCGCAACAACGATTAGAGGTCGGAATTTGTTGTAAAGACAAGAGATCGAGGATATTTGGGCTGAAGACGATAAGCTTTAGAATAAATGCTGGCTACATAGCTACATACTATATCTGCTCGGGCAGCCAGCCGACGACGGGACGAGTACACGCGAACTAGCGCATGACTGCATGCATCCCACGTTCGTGGTGTGATACGTCTTGTTTTCTGGTTCTCGTTCCAGCTCCATGATATTTTCCCAAGAGATAGGCGTTTGTCTTTCGGTATTGTTGGAAAATTGTGCTAGTGACCACTGTCTGCTGGGTGTGGCTTGTTTAGGTCCAAGATAAGATGACTGTATTGTGGTGGCCGACGGCTTGCCTCGATGTATCTTTTCAATGTACCTTTTTCAGGCCTCATGTGGGAGAGAAACGTGTGATGCAGCAATTTCTGGTTGTAGCCACCGCATAGTGGCAAGAATCTCTGCTTTGCGGATAGTTCAGCTGGATGCTTGCAGCAATGAGAGCTGTGAGTCTCAAAGTGCTACAAGATTGATCGAATTGCCGGCAGAAGAGCTCCGTGCTCCCAAGTGCACCATTGCGATCGAAATTCAATGGCATCCGACATCAGATCTGGACGGCAATGCGTCGACGCTGCGAATCGGGACGTGCAGAATTCACTTTCCTGCGCATTACTGCTTTTTGTAGTTGCACACGTTCAAGATGATCATATTCAGGACCAGACTCAGCAAAGTCGGCCCAAGACCGTCTTCCATCGTCATGACTGGGATAGCCATTAGGGTTCAGAGTCACGCGAACCATCTTCAAGCAGTTCAAAGCGCACACTTCCCATGTATCACTCCTCGAGTCCGAAAATGAGATGACCAGTCTCTCCAAGCCATGCTTTGGCGAGTACTGTGTAGGCTTTCCTTGCAAACTGGCGCGCATG